>JABWIB010000097.1:80061-93937 GCA_016617825.1 Platyplectrum ornatum | reverse complement strand
GGTATGGACATTTAGAAGTGGTGGTAAGGACATTTAGAAGTGGTGGTATGGACATTTAGAAGTGGTGGTATGGATAGTTAGAAGTGGTGGTATAGACATTTAGAAGTGGTGGTATGGACATTTAGAAGTGGCAGTGTGGACATTTAGAAGTGGTGGTATGGACATTTAGAAGTAGCAGTATGGACATTTAGAATACTGTAAATACTGGCAGAAGAATTGTGGAACCATTGTTATCCAAATGTGTAAATGCACAAAGATTATACAGGTATTCATTAAGTAATTGCACAAATAACATAAATACAAATATTATACTTACTGTAAGCTATATATAGGAGTTCACAATATCAAAGTTATTCATGTCAACATATTTAAATTGAAATCATTCTAAAAGAGCGTAATAAAATAATAGAAATATAGAAGTATAGAATGTCATGACAAATAAAAGCAGCATTGCCCGTCCAGTCTGCTCATTGTTTAAATCTTAATAAACATCTATTTCTCTATATAAAGAACTGGATTGAATATTGTATAACCTGCCTCAATTTATATAGTGGCATAAGTATTAATCAGGAGATTTAATTATTCAGGGTAGTGGGGAATACAGACAGAAATAATGAGCCGTGTAACATGGGAATATATTGACATTTATTTTTTATGTAAGTGTTTTTATTAGTTTGTTATATTCTGCTATGTAAATTACTGTATGCTAAATGAAAACTAAAATGAAACATATGAAGCTAAATTAAAATATAAGAATAAATATAAAGATAAAAAAAATGAGTACATTGAATATGTCAGACTAAATATGAGCAAGACACAGGGGTATTGGTGTATGCAAGATTCAGGGGCATTTGGACAATCAGGTATGGCCAGAGATGTGTGGAATCAGAAGGAAGGGGGTACCTGAAGTGGGCAGAACCAGAAGTTAGCATAGGTCAGTAGTTAAAGTTGCCACTTGGTCGGTAAACTACTGGCCTGCCCAGTATTTTTCCCAGGAGGCCCATGCCGGTATGTTTTTTTTACCGGCAATAGTAGTTCTCGGTAATTTCTTTTTGGGGGGGAAGTTCCACTTTAATTAATGCAGCTACAGCTGCTCTTGGCGATTACACAGTGCCAGAGTCACATTATATTTTACATTGTATTATATTAAATATACACAGCACTGTACCTGTCACCTGTGTATACAGCAATGTATATATATTTATTTCTTTTTTATAATCCTGGCTGCTGGGCTGAAGAAAGTTGCGAAATTATCCCCTCCCCAAGCCACACCCCCAAAGTCACACCCCCTTTTTACCCTGGCCAGTATTTTTTGGTTAAGAAGGTGGCAACCCTATCAGTAGTATGTGGAATCAGGGGAATAAGGATGGCAGTTTTATTAGGAACAATAGGCCAGATGTGAGTGGACCCATAATTCAGAGCAGAACAGAGATGAAGTCAGAAACAAAATGAGGTCAGAGGTGTGTGGAGTCTAGAACTCATGGAAAGACAGTGTGCGAGGACGCAGTTAACACATATATAGACTTACATATACATATTTAGTCCCATATTGAAAAAATATACATATATATTTGCATAATCAATATAAACAATATTCAAATATAATATATTGCATTGTATTCACATTGTACCTTTGATTAACTTTTAAAACTTGGTTACTAGTTAAGAAATTGATCAGGATGTAAGCCTGGATAGACTCAGTGCATTATATCCAGAGCCAATATAACATCAGATTTAGCATAACCAAAAAGGGATAATTAATTATATTATCCAATCACTAAATAAAAAAAATGTATCAATGGGCCAGATTCTGATCTCATGACTTACATTCATGACTTACGCTCACGACTCTCTGGTGGGCAAAACCATGTTGAATTGCAGGGGAGGTAAATTGAATTAATTGCAAATAGTATTAGAGTTTAAAGATGATGTTTCCTAGACCAAGTCTAAAAACAGTGTAACACTAACAGTAACAGTCACTGGGGTAAATGGTCTTCTTCCCATAGGAAGAGGAATAGGCTTCTGCAAACAGAGTTAAACAAAATCAGTGTTAAGTTCAGTGAACACTAGTTTTGCTTAAGTCTGGATCCAGCCCATTATCTATAGATCACCAGCAGACTGAAGTTTGTCAGGTCCAGCTGGAGCGTATGCACTATTCCCATGGAAAATGGGCTGAAGGTATCATGGCCTGGGTACTTTCGGAGTCAACTGTGGGTTGGACATAGGGCGGAGTTGGGGTTTGAAGATGAAACAGGGCGCCCTCAGGTAATGCTTGCACATAAGGGGTCACAAGGAACCACAGTCTGTGATCAGGTAGGTATACTGGACTGGACCGTAGGAATGAACTGTATAATAGGCTTGTAGAACGGTAAAGCAGAACCGGATAGCGGACTGGACAGTTGGACTGGTAAAGCTGAATTGGTCTGGTCTGGTCTGGATGCAGTATTGGTGCTGGTCTGGATTCAGTACTGGTGCTGGTCTGGATGCAGTACTGGTGTGCAAGCAGGGAAAGTCTGGACTGGAATGCATGCAGATAATGCTCTCTAGGGCTACAGGAATCACATGGATGCACCTGCTGGATTTTGATTAGTCCCCAGCCGTCATGTGTCATGGCGGCGCTCATGAGCCGGAGCTCCCGCCAAACAGCACTGCTGCTCGCTGACAGGACCGGAGGAGCGTGGCTGTGCAGATAAGTCTGGCAACGTCTGCCACCAATTGTGACATCACCCCCTCCCTTAAGGATGGACTCTGGATATCCTAGTTTGGCCTTTGAAGGATATTTGTCCAGGAATTTATTGATGAGTCTTGGGCCTAAATTCACTAAGTGGGGATTTTGCTATGGATTTTAAAAGTGGGGAAGTTGCTCATGGCAATCAATCAGATTCAAGCTCTCAGCTTTATTTTACATACTGGAGAATGTGAGCTAAAAACTGATTGATTGCCATGGGTAAAATCCCCACTTTTCAAATCCCCAGCAAAATCCCTGCTTAGTGAATTTAGGCCCTGGAGCTTTAATATCTGATGTGCGAGTCCTAAGGACCATATACTTTCCAATCGACCAAGAACTGAAGATGACCATGTCCTATTCGGGCATCAATGATTTCCTTGACCTCAAACTCATTATCTAATTTGGGTGGCTTCTTGACAGGTGTATAGAATTTGTTAATAACGGTTTAAGAAGAGAGATATAAAATACGTTAGGTACTAGGAGATAAGGTGGAAGGTCCAGTTGGTACGCCACAGGATTAACCACTTTGGTGATCTTGAAGTGTCCAATATATTGCGGAGCAAATTTCATTAAGGGGCCCCGGAGCCAAAGATTTTTAGAGGATAGCCACACCTTGGAGCTGATCCTGAATTGCGGCGCGTTCGTTGCACACGTCCGCATTGCGTATAATCCGGAGCTGCGTTTTTTTGGCCAAAAAAACGCAACTGTGAAAAGAGCGCAAAAAAGTGCAATGCGCAAGCATTCAACCAAACATAAGTTTAATCCATAAAATGAATATGGTGTTGGACTGTTGTCATATTACCTAGCATTATCAAAAATAATTTAAATAATATTATACTGTCCCACAGAACTCGGTAGCTGGTAACAATGATGATGTAAATTATTTCACTGTTTTAGTGTCAATAAAAAGTGCACAAAAGTCCACATTGTCCAATATAAAAGCTGTTATACGAGATTACACATCAAAGATGCAAGCACTGCACAAAACACAAGTTTACAGGCCAGGGAACACTTCCTACAACTATTGAAAACGATCTGCAAAGTATAGGAAATAGACCAGTTAGACCAGTTGCACCATCCCCAGGCAGCCACAAGCAAAAAGCCACAGATGGCTAAAAATCGCAATGTGCAGCGCTAAACGCAACAACAGGCATGCCCCGAAATCTCATTATAATATGCTGGCACGCCCATTAATCGCACTTCCAAAAACTGAGGAGCAGAGCCCTGGAGACGCTAATGTGCACCTGATTACCATTCTTTGCGCATGCGCAGTGTGAAAAAACGCAAAAAAAGGCACGCACAGCGCCCACATTCAGCTGCAATGCGCAACTCAGGATCAGCTCCCTTACCTCCTTGACATAGGCATTTTCAAAAGTGACGTTCTCACCTTTCTCCGGGATTCAGAGAAACTTTTGAGGAGAACTCTTCAGATGCTGGAACCTGTGAGACTGGAAGTGCAGAAAATGGTAGAATTCTAGGATGTTGCCCGAACACAACTTTGAATGGAGTGGTATCTAGAGACTCATGATAGTTATATGAGCAAACTCTGCTCATGGTAGAAGTTGGACCCAGTTATCTTGGGAGGAAGATAGATAAAGGCGGATGAAAGTCTCAAGATCTTGTTTGACTCTCTCGGTCTGTCCGTTGGTCTGGGGATGGTAAGCTGATGAAAATGTGAGTTTAACTCTGAGACTAGCACATAAGGATCTCCAAAACCTTGCAGTGAATTGAACTCCTCGATCAAAAACCATCTATTCTGGGCAGACGTTTAACCGGAATATATGTTGCAGGAAGAGTTTAGCTAGCTTTGATGCGGAGGGTAGACCTCGGAGGGGATGAAATGAGCCATCTTGGAGAATCTATCCACTATTACCCAGATAGTGTTGAATTTGTTGCATAGTGGAAGATTTGTCACAAAGTCCGTTGAGATGCAAGACTAAGGGGTCTTGAAAGACTAAGGGGTGTTGAAAGCTGTTTTCCACTCGTTTCCGGAACAGATTCTAATGAGGTTGTATGCCCCCTGTAAATATAGCTTGGTAAACAATTGATGATGGAGAATGATGGAAGAAGTAGCTTCAGGGAGAACAAGAAATCGAATGGTTTTGGAATGTAGTATTTCAACATGAAGGGTGAGAGGTAGGGTATGGAGTGTGATGGATCCCCCCGGTATACGCCTGCTGTCCACTGCTGTAAGATAAGTAGGAGCTGGAAGTAACTTGGTGGGTAATTGGCGTTTCTCCACGAAGTGTTTGGAAATTACATTTTTGGGAATGAAATTTTAGGGGCCGAGAATGAGCTGGTATTTTGGGCATCGTGATCTTTCGGTGTTCAGCTCGATGTTTCTGCTGACGAATATCGATACGGGTGCATGTGGTAATCAATAAATCCAGTGTAGTTGGCGTGACACATGATAACAGTCCGTCTTTTATGCGGTCTGATAGGCCCTCCTGGTAAATGGATATCAATGCCTCCTCATCCCATGAAAGCTCAGATGCCAAGGTGCGGAATTGGATGGTGTAATCCCCAACCGACAGATCCCTCTGGTGAAGTGTCAGAGAATGTCAGATGCGGAAGCTGCAGTACATCCAGGCTCATCACAAATTGTCCAGTAAGTTTTCAGAAAGTCCATTAGAGAAGATAAGATAGGACTTGACTTTTCCAGTAGTGTTGACACTACTTTCCCTGATAGCAGAGAGATGATGTAAGCTATTCGGGCCCGATCAGTGGGGAAGTTATCCGGCTAGAGTTCAAATAGTAGTTTCCATTGGTTCAGGAAACCACGGCACTGAGAAGTATCTCAAAGGAAATTTGGCTGGAGTAGACAATGGGTTTCTGGAACCCATGGATACTGGAATGGATATAGAAGCTGATGCTTGACCTTGGGCCATCATAACTTGTTGTACGGCTCCCATCCGGTTTCTCAACTGCTGGAGGCAGGTAACTACTTGTGAGGGTTTTGCCCGGATGGCCAGATCTAACTATCACAAACTGGGTACTTTTGGAGCCAACTGTGGGTTGGACAGAGGGTGGAGTTGGGGTTTTGAAGATGGAACAGGGCACCCTCAGGTAATGCTTGCACATAAGGGGTCATGTGGAACCACAGTCTGCGATCAGGTAGGTATACTGGACTGGACCGAAGGACTGAACTATATAACAGGCTTGTAGAACGGTGTAGCAGGACCAGATAGCCAACTGGACAGTTGGACTGGTAAAGCTGGACTGGATGCAGTTCTGGTGCTGGTCTGGATGCAGTACTGGTGCTGGGCTGGATGCAGTACTGGTGCTTGACTGAATGCAGTACTGGTGCTAGAATGGATGCAGTACTGGTGCTGGGCTAGATGCAGTACTGGTTCTGGACGGTATGCTGTACTGGTGCTGGAATAGATGCAGTACTGGTTCTGGGCTGGATGCAGTACTGGTTCTGGGCTGGATGTAGTACTGGTTCTGGGCTGGATGTAGTACTGGTTCTGGGCTGGATGCAGTACTGGTGCTGGGCTGGATGCAGTACTGGTGCTGGGATGCGCCTGCTGGATTCTGATTGGTCCCTGGCCATCATGTTCCGCTAACTTTCATGGTGGCGCCCATGACCCAGAGCTCCCACCAAACAGGACCGCTGTTTAGATGCATTTAAAAGCAGCTGGATATCTGTGATAAACATATGGAAATCATAATCCTAAAACAAGTTTAACCATAGGGACCTATGGAGGAAAACATGGATTAACTTTGTAATGATCACATCTAGCGCCAGCAGCTTGGTGATGGTTTAAGATCTCCCAGTCACCGATACATTGTATTACATAGCTATATTTTCACCCTAAATGTTGAAAGTTCTACAGGTGGCTTAAAACTTTACAATGAATTCATTGCAGTTCTAGTCACTTTGGATTTTTTAAAAAACAATTCTATTACAATGCAATTTAAAGAAGTATTTTATACTTATTTAATTGGCTCAATGCAGATAAATTTGTGTGTATTAAAAAGAATATGCTGAAGTGCTATCTCTGATTTTGACAGTTGCTATTCTTAAATAATTTCACAATCAGGGGTCAAAGTGGAAATCTAGAAGTAGTGATATGGACATATAGAAGTGGAAGATCCATGGCATCAAAGTTGCATTATTGAGTGTAAAAGTGAATGTGAATACATCAATATTTTGTTCATACCCATGCATAAATTCAAAACCAATCTGAAGCGTCTGTGGTTGGGTTTTGCATTTGCACACCACCTAGCTGTTACTGTTGGAACATATCTTTTATTACACTTATGAAAATTACCAATACAAAATTACCTTCTCCTTAAACTTATACCATCTTTGGGATCAGGGCCACCGCCACGATCACCCAGGCCGGGACTCACAAAATCAACACCCCCCCATGTGATGCCAGGACGTAGCGAACATCAGCGCGGGAGGCCGTCTGGCTCATTTAAACGCCAATAATGGTGTCTAAGTGAGTTTAGTCACGCTCCCGGCAGGGTCCTGCACACCAATACAGCGGCGGTCGGGCCCAGACCTGGGCCCAGCTGTCTCCCCCTGATGGAGGCCCTGTCTAGGATGGTGTCAACATATGTTGTACGTAGAGCTCCCTATTCCACAAGGCAGAGCAATCGTATGCCTAAGCAGACTGATGGGCAACAGTGCATGCTCCCATTCTGAGCATGCACAGTTCTCATTTTCAATGTGCCACACTGGATCAGCCCCTTGGAGTTTAAAGAATAAATGTCAAATATATGGTTGTCAATTTTAGATTCAACACCCTGTAAGTGGATCCTTCCTTCCTCTTATTTCTACACTCCATTGTCTATCCTCTTGTTTCTTCAATTTCTACTCATTGTTTCTTCCACCTTTTACTAAAGCCTCAAGCACCATAATGCCATTAACATGATTAATATAAAGTTTAATCTTAAACATAAATCTCAAGGGTTATGAACCAATTTTTGTTGTTTTATGGTGTATTTTTATATACTTAATTAAAATGTAGAAGTTTTTTAACTGCTTTATTTAATTCTTTATTCCTCAAGCTGTATATAATCGGATTTATCAATGGGGTGACCACAGTATACATCAAAGATAAGACTTTGCTAATATTCCACGATTATCTACCTGATGGAACCAAATAGGTTAGAACAAGACTTCCATAAAAAATAGACACCACGGATAGGTGGGAACTGCAAGTAGAGAAAGCTTTTTGCCTTCTAGTAACTGACGACATCTTTAGAAGGGCAGCTGTAATAAAACCATATGATAGAATGATGATAAGGAANGGGATAACAACCAAAANNNCACTCANCAANGAAACTTCTACTTGGACTAAGGAAGTATCAGAGCAAGAAATCTCTAGTAGAGGAGCAAGGTCACAGAAGAAATGGTCAATGATATTTGATTCACAAAACTGCAATTTGGCTATTGTTATGGTATGAATTAATACTATTAAAACACTTAACATCCACATTACAGTAACTGTTTTTAAGCAAGTGTAAGTAGTTTGACTTAGAAGTTTGTTTGCCCAGCTAAATTTAGGCGGATCACTAGTTTAGGAGTTTAGGATTAATTGGTGTTTTACTGAATTTGATCGAAGCTTTTCTTGCTTTGCTTTGTGCTCCCATAAAATGTGAAAGTAATTGATTAGACAAGTCCCATAAAATTACATTTAATAAATGCCAAATATTTCTTAACCCCTTTAATTCTGTGCCATTTCTAAATTGCAGTAAGCTCTGAGTTTGTCTTTAAGTGTTTATCATGAAAATATATTACTAAATAATAAATGAAAATAACTTATTTTCACGATCCGCACTGCCGAAGTACTCCGGTGCTCGGATTTACCTACTCGGACCCTCTGCTGTTGCTGGGAACCATTTGGGTGGCACCTAGGGTGTTTCACTTTCCTCCTTCCAGAAAGGCAGTGCTGGAACATTGTCTTCTTTGTGGATTCATGTACTGCCATTTGCTGAAGTATATAGCTTACCTGTTGAGTTTTCATTTGCATGCCTCCACACTACCCTACTTCAATTACTTCCTGGCTACTAGGTTGCTGCACTCTAACTCTCCTGTACGTCACATCCTTCTCTTCTCTGGGACCCGGCAACTGACACAGGGGTATCATATTGCCCACTGCACCCCAGTTTGTCACACAAGGGACTGTGTGCTCCTGATTTTACACAATATATAACATCTATGAGTAAATCCATCATCCATCCGACTCTCTTGTCCCAGAGGGCAGCCAATTACTCGTCTCACATTCCTTTTATAAAGGACATCAAATATACTTACTAGATGTTATTTTTTTTGGAGTTACAGTTTCAAACACTCTTTTTCGATTAATTCAAGAAAAGTAATTTCATTCCAGGTACATTGAGTACATAAATATTCTTGGAAACATGTAGTCACATTCCCTTTTTTCAGTAAATCTTTTTCCATTCTTAAGATCTAAAACCCAATGGCAAGTGAAAAATAAACATATAAAATAAGGTATGGTATAACAGCATACAATGTGAGTCTATGACCTAAATTTACTAAGCGTTGATATTGCAGTGAGATTGCAATTGGTTGCTATGGGCAACATCCCCATCTATCAACATGATACAAAACAGACATAACAAAATAGCTGTTGCTTGAATTAACTATTTTAATGTAAATAAATATTTTAATGTAAATCATGTGAAAAATTGTCTACTAACATAAAACGTCTCTTTGCAAGCTCCATGCTTGAATGTTTTTATTGTAAACAAAAAAAAAACATTTCTTCAACTTGAACAAAGACTCAGGGGGAAATTTACTAAAGGTCAAGTTTTGGTGTCTGAATTTCTCGCTGAGACTCGCCTGTTTGAAGTGGCGTGTTTGTTTCTGTGTCTGTTTAAGTATTTACTAAAGGTCGGGTTTTGAGCTGGTTAAAAACTCACCATAAAACTTGCAGTTTTTATGGTGAGTTTGAGGGTAAGTTTCAGGTTGAGTTTTGTATTTTTGTGTGTTTCATTTCTTGCACCGGCGAGTTTCTTTTCTCACCCTGGCGAGTTTGTCCTCGTGCAAACAAAGCAAACATTAGTTATGTGAAGAATTGCATATTGCTTCCTTATTTATAATGAATACCAAGACTGGTCCAGTTGTATGTATAATACACGTGAACAAAATGTGTAAAGGTTTTGTTTCCTTTACAAAATAATGTCACACAATTGTGACAAAATCAAAGTTGTTAATTTAATGATATAATAAAAAAAAGTTTTCGTGGGAAAACTGACTTTAATATTTGAACCATTACAATAATAGACATGTTTAATTGTAATATAGGAATAATGAAAGTACAACAAAACAAAAAACACATAAAGGTCACACTTACAGAAGGATCTAGTTTTAATGATACATTCAGGCCGCATAACTGTTTCCATAATCAGTTTTGTACAATATTATGTTTAAGAATAAACGTGTAGTTGTTTTTGAGTTTAAAATGTTAAAAAACACAAACACACATGCAGAAAAGGTATGTAAGATAAAATTTATTAGGGGTTGATAGATGCCTAGCGAGATTTTAAAATTTGCATACAAAAAGCAGGTCTGTTTTTATTGGTGAGTTTTATAAAACTCACATGCTAGTTTTGGGTGAGAATCATTCACGACACATCGTGAATACTATCTAATGTATGTGCCTCATGTTAAAACTCGCAATGGTGAGTTTGTTTCAGCGAGTTTTGGGCGATTTTGAAACCGCGAGTTTTGCCTAACACAACCTATAGTGAATACTAAACTCACCCTAAAAACAAAACTCGCCCAGAAATACGACAAACTCAGGCGAGAAATCAAACTTGACCTTTGGTAAATTTCTTCCTCAATGTTTTTTTAAATTATATAATTATTTGATGCACAGTAAATGGAATAAAGTTTTAAAACAAGCGTCAAATCTTTTATAAAGGTAATTTTTATTATGACTTTGTGTCATGTGTTTTGTTAAGTCCATAAAAAAAGACATACTCAATAAACCCTGATACTGAAGTCTATCTCAAGACTATTATGACTGATACAGAGTACATCTCATGTTTGTGTTCCTTAGATCAGCTTATACCCAGATCTAAAACAAAATTCACATCCTTTTGTGGTGATCTAGATTTGAATGTAACACATTGCTGCGACCAACTCCCTTTGGAGGAGCCTTCCGTGGGTGGAAAGGGGCGAACAACACAGTTACATTACAGTTATGATACTGGAATGGAAGTGAGTTTAAAACACACCTAATCACAAACACTTAAATTTAAAGATGCATGACCTAAGACTACATAGATTATACCAGAATATACAAAATAGGCAAATAATAATAATAATAATAATAATAATAATAATAATAATAATAATAATAATAATTGACGCACATTACAAAAATAAAGTCAAACCTTACTTTTAAGGCTAAATCAAGTGTCAAGAGCTGGTAATGATTTCTTTTATATCACCAGTTCAACCAATGCAGCCTGTCTGTAAATGGTGCTGAGTATCACAGTTTATATACACCACATGAATCCAGAATCTAACATTCAAAACAGCAAGGAATATAAAAATAAATTGTCCAACAAATAAATAAATTTCACATGGGAATGTTTCTAATCATATTTTGCATTCGAATATACTCAAACTTATAAATTAATGTTATATAGATATATTAATATATGCAACATTTAGTACGTAGTAGGTGTTTTTATTAGTTTGTTAAATGCTGCTATGTAAATTACTGTATGCTAAATGAAAACTAAAATGAAACATATGAAACTAAATTAAATTGTAACAATAAATATAAGATAAAAAATGAGTACAATGAATATGACAGACTGTAATAAAAATCAAGAGATTTGGAAAATCAGTTATGTCCAGAGATGAGTGGAATAAGAAGGAAAGGGGTACCAGATGTGTGCAGAACCACAGTCAGCATAGGTCAGTTGTAATTGGAATCAGGGGTATAAGTAAGGAAGTGTGTGAAGCTAGAATCCATGGGAAGCCAGAGGTGTGTGGAACTAGAGGTCATAGGATTCCAGAGGTGAGGGAAATTAGAGGTCAGATGAGGCCAAGTAAGAAGAGTTAGGTTATAGTGGAAATCAACTTTGTGTTAAACCAAGAACTAAGGAGGATGCAGGTGTGTAGTTTGGAAGTTGGATAAAATACACACACACACACACACACACACACACACACACACACACATACATACATACATACATACATACATACATACATACATACATTGAGCAATATGAGCAATTGAGCCATATATACAATTAAGGAAAAGTAGGATGGTAGTCATGATAGACTCAATGCCTCATATCTAGAGCCAGTAAAACATTAGATTTAGCATAACCATAAAAGGATAATACAATGGTTTTAATTATATTATGCAATCATTGATGAAAATATATATTAATGTGAGATAATATGGGTGGAGGAGGGATATAAATTGAACAGTATGTGCTGGCTTCAGTCTTTACATACAATCCAGACTACCGCACCTTTGTGCTTTTAAGCCCTCTGTCCGGATTCCCCTCCATATGGGGAAAATGGTTTTATTCCCATAGAAAAAAAAGCAAAATTAGTTAATGAAAAGAACCCTTTGGTTCAGTGAACTCTGGTTTGTGTGGATCCAGCCCATTATCTATATATCACCATAAAAACACGCTGAAGTTCCTCAGGTCCAGCTGGAGTATAAGCATGATACCCATGGAGAATGGGATGAAGGGGATGAAGAAAAGCAGCTGTATATCTTTGATGACTGATCCATTGTATTACATAGGTATTTTTCCACCTAAATTATGAAACTCTACAGATGACTTAAAACTTTAATTACATTTAATTAATTACAGTTGTAATTAATTTGTAGCATTTTAGTTTATTAAATAATTTCACAATCGGGGTCGAATTGGAAACCTAAAAGTGGTGGTATGGACATTTAGAAGTGGAATGGAAATATAAACTTAATATTCCATGCCATCAAAGTTGCATTATTGAGTGTAAAAGCGTATGTGAATACATCAATATTTTGTTTATATCCAGGCATAAATTCAAAAACTTTGAATTAATAAATTTGAATTTTTATGGTTAGGGTGAGGGAGGTCAGATTTGGGTTTGAGTTTAGGATCAATGTAATGTCAACTGTTGACATAATAAAATTGTCAAATAGTATAATATCAGTTATTTAAAGCTGTAAAAACTGTGTTTTATGCACAGACATAATGCACACAAAAGAATTTGAGGTTTTGCAGAAACACATACTTCTGGATAAGACACATAAGAGCAAACATAGGGGTATATTTACTAAGGCTCAATTTTGAGAATTCAATTTTTTCCTTTGATTTTGTCGTCGAATTTTCATTTTAAGCATTTACAAAGGCGTGATTACTTTGGAATTCAAATTTTAATTTCTGCCGCGAAAGTCAAATCGAAACGTTGAAAAAATGATATCAAATGCCTTCACATGTACATTTACTAAACCGGGATTTCCGTATTCGACGGTCGATTTGTCCAGAAATTGCGATCATGCAATTCGAGTCAAAAGGGACCCGATTTGAGCCTTTTCAGTAACCATACCCTGATTGCAAATTGATTGCATTATATAAATTGCTCATGTTGTCTAACCTAATACATGTGTGAATGAAAACATGGCTGAGGCACGCATTTTTCATCTTGTCCTGGCCTGTGCATTGGCAAACAGGTCAGGGCAAGGGGGGCAACAAGAGGAGGATTCCCAAAGGAGGTTGAACATCACCAGCCCCAGATCCAACCCCTGCGCCGTAATCCATGGGCAATGCAGAGACTCCTGCAGACCACCAATACAATGAGTCACACATAGCCACTAGATGTGTGATAGAACGTACCTTTGGCATCTTACAATCTCGCTTTAGGTGGCTTGATAAGTCTGGTGGGCAATTCTTTATTCACCTAGGAAGGTGGCTCAGATTGTGTGGGCTTGTTGTCTGCTTCACAATCTCGCTCTGAGTGAGCCATGGGACGAGATTGTTGAAGCAGACAATGAGGATGCAGAAGTTTTGCCACCATCCTCTCGGGAGCACAGTCGGTCAGGGAATCAGACACGGCAAAACCTAATTGACAACCACTTTTCTTGTAAGTATTACCTTTGTTTCACAATACTGTTTTTTCCTGTGCATGTTCTTCAATGTTTAATG
>JABWIB010000097.1:40085-58302 GCA_016617825.1 Platyplectrum ornatum | reverse complement strand
TGTAGCAAAACGCTGGGATCACAAAGGAGAGACACAGGCAGACATGTGTCTTCATCAGTCAAGATGGAGGAAANGCTTTATTTCCAGTTTGCAACAGCGNCACCTAGGTGCAGTAACTGAGCAGGCTTTAAACACAGCATTCAAAATAACATAACTTTAACACCGCAGACACCCCAGGCTGGTGATGCAGGAGCCGGATGCTTCCAAAGGGCAGCTGGAGGTGGTACAAGGATACGCTGGGACCCAGTTATAGGGATGCAGAGCTCAAGCATCATGCTCATCTCCCGGCCACGTCCCTACAATTGTATATAAATGGATATTACATGTATACAAGGATATTATATATATGGATATCATAAAAAAATAGAGATACATTTTTCAACTGCTTTCTTCAGTTCCTTATTCCTCAGACTGTATATAACTGGATTCATCAATGGGGTCACCACAGTGTACAAAAGGGATAGAAGTTTGCCAATGTTCCAAGACTGCCTTCTGGATGGAACCAAATAAACACAAAGTAGACTTCCGTAATACATGCCCACCACAGCTAGGTGAGAGCTACAAGTGGAGAAAGCCTTTTTCCTTCCTGTGGTAGATGGGATCTGTATAATAGTAACTAAAATAAAACCATAAGATATAATGATGATGATGAAAGGGATGACAACTAAAACAGCACTTAGAAATGTAACTTCTAACTGAACCAAAGTTGTGTCTGAGCATGAAAGCTCTAATAGAGGAGAAAGGTCACAAAAAAAGTGGTCAATAATATTCGGTCCACAAAACTGGAATTTGGTTATTGTTATAATGGGAAATAATGCTACTGAAATGCTCAGAATCCAAGTTACTATGACAATTTTTAGGCAAATTTGAATATTCATGATAGAAGAATAATGCAGGGGTTTACATATGGCTAAATATCTATCATAACACATTATGGTTAAAAGAAGACACTCATTGGTTTCTGAGACGTTAAAAAAATAAAATTGAGCAATGCAGCCAGAAAATAATATTTTGTTATTTTTTACCAAAATTGAATGAAACATATTGGGTAGAATGTTGGTTGTGAGTATGATGTCTGTGACAGCGAGTTGTGTGAGGAAGAAATACATAGGTGTGTGGAGGCTCTTAACATAGGTTACCAGAGTAATGATCAATAGGTTCCCACATATTGTTGCACAGTAAATGATGAGTAGACATAAGAAGAGCAAAAATGTTGTTCTTTGAGGACTTTGAAATCCCAGGAGATTGATTACAGTAATTAGGGTCACATTTCTTTCATGCATTTTCTGAAAATAAAAGATGAGTACAGGTCAATAATGTTCTAGGGGTCTTGAGACTTCTTACAGCTTACAGCCCTGAAACAACTAATGCATTTTCAATAGTAACAGTTCCAATACAGAAGATAAGCATTGTCAATGGAAGGACAACCTGTGTGCTTTTATGCATTAGTGCAGCCTTTAGACACATTTCCCCAAATCTACATGTGACGGGGTCAGCCATGCGTATATTAGAAACATTAAAAGTGTCACTAATCTGTAACTAATCACTTTAAACACTGTGCTGTATCTCTATACATTTTGTATGTATGCTCTGTTATCGTTTTTGTTTTAATATGATATGAAGCAACCAAACAAAAATTTTTATAAAAACTATTTCAATGAAAAATATTTACTGGTTTCAAGTATATTGTTTTGTTTTTTACTAAATGACAATACTTTAAGGAAATATTATTATTATTGTTATTATTATATCATTTATTTATAAAGTTCAACACAGTAGCCAAAGTACCGCACAATAGGAAATACAGTGCAAGACAGAACATGGGGTTACAGAGTAATAACATAGTAAGTAGAGTGCAGTATAACAGAGTGTGATATGGAGTGTGAGAAGAAGGGGATTTTGCAGCATAGATTTTAGACCAACTCTAGAGTTTAAGGAGCGACTGACCTCAGACAGTTTTTTTTTTTAACAGGAATCAAACAAAACAAAAACACAAAATAAACACCTTGCCTGTCAGGTCACTTCTGACTAACAAAAAATACCAACTTGTGTCACCAGCAAAGGCAGTGGTTACAGGGTCTCTCACACCATCTATGTAGTCCTTCCATTTTACCCTGTCTGCTTTACCTAGCAGACCTTTTACTCTGGCTAACAGGTGTCAGCCTTTCTCAATCTGGCAGCAGCCAGACAGCCCAAAAGACCCGGATTGGGCCTAATGGACCCTCCCTCACTTCCAACCATCCACCCCAGGGACCCTTACCAGCTTTTACCAAACTATTGGGACGTGTTTCCCAATACACAAACATTCTCCCTGGGACTTAGAACACACACAAAATAGCCACATAATGAAGAGAGAAATTAAAGAATTTAGCGTAGAAAGGCAGAGATAGTTTTGAGAAATAGAAGGAGATGTGGCCAGTAGACAGAAATAACATGAGTGTAGAGGGCCCTACTCGTGTGAGTAACATGCTACGTGGGAGGAGTGGAAAGTACAGAAGACATTGGGATAAGTTGAGATATAGTGCTGCATGGTGGTGATATTCTCACACACTCTCATACATACATGTAGCTATAGATTTCATGTCAAATGTGAGCTTTTTCTTACCTTAAATTCTGACGTTTGGCTTCCTTCATAATATGACGTTCACCATCACTGATAAACTAAAATGTTATATTCATAACAAGATAATAGAGGAACAGATAGACTAATGGTTTGATCTACGATTATTCAATAATTCATCCAAAAGTAAAATGTCTCTTATGCGTGAAGGTTTGTTTTCTTGAAGAAGTTTCATTTCAAAATAATCCTAACTGCATACAGATAACTGGAACCAATTTCCCTCGGCTTGGCGAAATATCACTGGATATATGTCACATGCAGAATGTTGCTGAAAATAAGAAAGTTATCAATTAATTAATATCAGCATAACATTTTATTCATTCTAAACAGGAATGGAAACTGGTAACTTGCCAAATGGCAAATCTTTTGATACTAATTTATAACTCCTAATGTAAGGTGTCTGAACTTTGAACTCTAAGGGGGAAATTTACTAAAGGTCGAGTTTGAATTCTCGCTGGAGCATGGCATATTTTATGGTGAGAATTGATTTTACACGCTCATGTAAACTCAACAGGGTGAGTTTTTTCATTAACCACATACAGGTGATAATATTCATTATGCGTCGAGAATGATTCTCACCCAAAACTAGTATGTTTTTTGCAGGCATAATCAATCCCATCTATCAATTGCTAATAAAGAACCTTATACAAATGGCCATTCCTGGGTCTGCCTGTGAGATCCTTTATAGTTACTGATGGAGGCTTTTTGGCCATAAGCCTTTTTGGACAGGTAAGTCCTTAGCCAGATGTGGCTGATGGATAAGCCCATAAAGACGTCACCAGCCCCAGGTCCAGCCCCAGCGTAGAACTCAGAACTCAGTGCAGAATGGACAGACATTCCATGTACGTTTGGACCTGTCCTCCATGTCTGAGCAGGAGGTTGTACAATTGTTTTGGATAAACCGGCACAGCCTCCTCAGCTGTTATGAGAGGGTGATAAGGTATTTGGATCCTGATAACGGCGAGTGTCAGTCATTTTCTTTCCTGCAGAAATAAATGTCTGCCATTTACTTTCTGCCCACTGGGTACTTTCAGTCAGTGTCTGGACAGGTGCTTGTGTTATAGAATGTACCTTTGGCCTCTTACGTTGCTGTAAGTCTGGTGTCCATAGCCTCCACTCCCCTACTAAGGTGGCTGATATTTTGTTGTTCTGCTGTTTGCTGAATAATCTGGCCGTACAACAACCATGGCCAGAGGACTTATTAGAAAACAGTGACAGTGCATGACATACAGTAGTGAGCCACCTATTCATGAAAATGTTATCTTACTTACCTTTTTTGCATGTAAGTGTGTTTGTGTTTTTAACATTTTAAGCTGCAAAAACTGCAAGTTTATTCTTAAACATAATATTGTACTAAACTGATCATGGAAACATAGTTATGTGGTCTGAATGTATCATTAAAACTAGATCCTTCTGTAATTATGTTAGGATTAAAAATGTCTATTATTGTAATGGTTCAAATATTAAAGTCAGTTTTCCTATGAAAAAATGTTATTGTATAATTAAATAAATGATCTTGATTTTGTCACCAATGTGTGATATTATTTTGTAAAGATAACAAAACCACATTTTGTTCATGTGTATTTCACACACAACTGGATCATTCTTTTCATTATAAATAAGGAAACAATATGCAATTCTTCACATAACTAATCTTTGCTTTGTTTGATTAGACAAACTCACCTGTGTGAGAGCACAAACTCGCCAGGGTGAGAATTAAAACTGTAAACTCATCATAAAACTCAAACAAAAACTCACAAAAAAACTCGCCACAACTCGCATGCGTGAATAACACGTCAACCAAACATGACCAATACTGAATACTAAAACTCACCCAAAAAACACGCAGAGTGACAGTGAGAAATTCTCACCACTAAACTCAACCTTTAGTAAATTTCCCCCTAAAGCTGGCCATTCAAGAGATGTGGATTTTTGTGGATTTGGGCTAAGCATCGTCTAGTGTGTGGGCAGCTTTAAAAAGAACAATGCGATAAAACACCTTTTCAACACTGGAATCCAAATTCCATATATAGATATTGTGCCCTGGTTAAAAACAAATGTATACTTACCTCGGGCAGCTGTGGCAAAGACAGGCATTAAAGAAGTGCCCTGGCGCTTCCTCTCTACGACTGGAGATAAACTTCTCTTATGATTGATAAGCAGCCTGCCTGCATTCATAAAGAACTTCCTCTCCTGGTGGCTGAAGAATGTACCAGAGCCTGGGTATATATCAGACTCCAGTACAGGCTTCAACAGAGCTGAAGTGTTGGAGAAGGGGGGGAGCAGTTGGGCACAGTAGTAGTAGCATTGTTCTAGTGAATGATGCCGAAGACAGGGCAATATTGTTCTAGTGGATGCCCAGGGTATCTGTGTAGGAGTCTGTGATGTCAGTAACTGGCGTGAACATGCTGTTTCATGTGACCAATATCTTGGATTAATGCTTTCCATGTTTTCATAAATCTTTTTGCAGGGGCAGGCTGGCAAATTTTGGCCTGGGGGGCAAGCCCATAGCAGTGACCCATATGTAACCGATCGGCATGTGTGGCCTGTGGCCCTGAACCACCAATTATGTGGCCAGCCCGGGTGCCATTTGGCACCCTGGCACCCACGCCAGCCTGCCCCTGTCTTTTTGTGTGTTGTATCACACTGGATTGGACCTTCATTTACTGGGTTTTCTACATTTGTTATGGATTACAATAATTTACATGCTTTCACAATCATATGTTTTTACATCAATCCATATTATGAAAAAGATACAGATAGACATACCATATACTACTTAATGTATACATATATGATAGGTGGTGGGATGTATTTACATTGCACAGTAAATGCTTGGCCCTTACGAATGATGAACCTATTTTATGTGGAATGGTAGTGTCCTGGTTTCAGAAGTGCCAGTAAAGAAATGAAATTAAATGAAATAAAAAAAAAAAAACAGTTTTAAATTTGTTCTTGCTAGCTGCAAATAGCAAAGTACACAGTACATCCAATAATAATTACAATTTATTACCATATAGCAAAATTTAAAAACTAAAAAGTTTACAATTTTGGGTTGGAAAATATATCAGCACGGAACTTCAGTTCTATCTAGCAATAAAAAAATGAATCAATAAATTGTGATTATATTATTATTATTATTATTATTAGTAGTAGTAGTAGTAGTAGTAGTAGTAGTAGTAATAGTAGTAGTAGCAGTGGTAGTAGTAATCAACAAAAAACATATATATTGGTTGTGTTAGACTTTGTTTAGAAAAATCTTTTTGACATACCTTATTTAATTAAGAAAATATTAGCTTTTTTCCAAAATAAAGCATCAAATATAATAAACATGGACTCAGATCAAATGGATGTGAATAATCTATCTATCTATCTATCTATCTATCTATCTATCTATCTATCTATCTAAAAATATCTATCTATATGTATATGAATCTAAAAGTTAAATGCTTATTCTTGTTTCAAGAAAAAAAAATTACATTTCTGCAAAGCAGACCATGTTTTAAGGAATTCTAATAAAACATTATTACCTTTTCTATTTACAGCAAGATAAGACCATGCTGAGTGAATTTAAAGATGTGATAACACAAAAAAAGAAACACAATTAATTCTGAAGATGTGAATAGATGAACTGCTCAGTGTTACAAAGATGTAAATAGTGTTTCACAGTTTATATACATCTTCAGATCTAATCAAGCACAACAATGGGGAATATAAAAAAAATAGTTCTGCACATATAATGACCGGTGTTACAGGGGAATATTTACAAGCTCTTTCTATTTATAATAATATATTGAATAGTACCCTATAATACAGTATATAGATATTTCTGTAATATTATAATATGAAGACATTTGGAAATATTTTGTTATAGGTCTGTTTTTCGTGCTCTTGTATGCTGTAAAAATTTACATATAGAGACTTCTGTGTTCATAGGTGTCATAGTGTAATGGAAGGAAATTACCCAGTTAGGGTTAGGCTGCAGAGAGGTGACACATTAATAAAGATTTGGGAAAAACTCACAGGGATTTCAGAGAATTATTGTTGCCAGGCTTGGTCCAATCACAAATAGGTCTGTTCAAACTAGTGAACCTCGCCCAAAATAATGTTTCATGTGCTTTCGGATCAAAATGAGGGCACAATGCTGCCTATAAAATGTCCCCACTGCCAAAGCTCATGTACTTGTTCCGCTCAATCCCCCTGTTGTTCCATACCAGTGACTTGCGACAGCTACGACACAACATGCTTGACTATATTTGGCGCTCTAAACCCCTAAACCCTGTAGACTGGCTTTCAGCCGAATGGCTCTCCTTAAAACCAATGGGGGCCTGGGACTACCGAACCTGGCGGCATACCATGACGTGACTATCTTGGTGCTGATAAGTGAACTTTCCAATGGTAGTAAGCACTGGGTGGACTTGGAGCGGGCAGTTATGGGATCCTCCCTGACTTAATATGGACCCTGACAGAAGCTAGGAAGGCCCTTACTGTGCCCTAGAGTTTATAAACAGAGCTCTTGTTTGAGTGTGGTGACCCCCTCCCCAAACCTCTCACTGGGAGCCCTGGCTCACCTTATCTCCAACCTGAGGGTGGGTGGTTGGATGGCCAGGGAGATATTGACACTGGATCTCATCTCTCCTCACGCTACCCTCCCATTTGAAGTTCTCGCTTGTAAATTCCAACTTCATTGGGTCCATACTTACACCTACCTACAGATCACGCACTGGCTGTCCGCAGCGAGGTGGCAGCCTCCCCCCCACCTTCTGACCAACCCTAGTCCCCGGGGGCCATTACGTTATGGTACACTCAGCATTGGGAACAGCTCCATTGGGAACGTGATCTGGGGGTAGTGCTCTCCGTCCGACAATGGTCACAGCTGTCCAGTAGACTGTTCAAATGTTCCCTTTGTACTAACCACGTAGAAATGTTTTTGAAGCTTCTCCATCGGTTATGCCTCACTCCCACTAGAATGCGTCTCATGTGGCCAGCGGTCCCTAACCTATGTTGGCGTAACTGCGGGCAGGTGGGGGACCTCCTTCATGCATTCTGGAACTGCCCGGTTCTACAACCACTGTGGCGGGATGTTTTTGGCCTTGCCTGCAGGGTCCCCAAGGTCTCCATCTCACCCAACCCAGCGGTTGCCCTACTCCATTTGTTTCGGGACTTGGACCCAACTATCAACCGCTATGTCCTAGGCCATTTTATGATTGCGACCAAGGCGGCCATAGCCCAGCTTTGGAGAGACCCTGCCCCTCCCTCCCTGATAAAAATTAAGGTGCAATTCAGCTGTGACATGGAGACGTGGAGTTCCTACTGTGCCGCAGGGGACCTCGTACTTGACCCGCTGGCTCCAATGGATGGAATTTGTGTCCGGAGATCATGATTGTCGGGCGGGGTCCACCTCAGTTGCTGCCATGTCCTCTCTCCCCCGGCTTTCTGAAACACCAGGCTGGAGATCAGACGCCCTCTACCCCACCCCCCAGGTGATTCCCCGCTAACTCATTTGGTGTATCTCTAGGATTCTGGGGTTTTTTAAAATTTCTTTGCTCTCAGATCGGAAAGGTTTTCATTGAGGAACTGTTGAGGTGGGTTATATCCAATCATCTGTGAGATTGCTCCGCTACCCTCAACCTCTTACAATGGACTCCTGATAACCAATTTAGTAGTAGTAGTATATGCCCTATAGAATAGTAGAAAAATGTGCGTATGTATGAGTGCAATGTAGTCTTGGACAAATAAAACAAAAATCCCATGATTATTAAGGTGCTTATTTATTTAAATTGACAAATCATTTCTGTAAAACCACTGAAGAGTTTTTGGAAAGCATTCTTAATGTCCTGATTCCTGAAGCTGTATATGATAGGATTAAGAAATGGAGTTCCCAGTGTATAAAGCAAAGATGCAACTTTACCCAAGTGCATGGATTGTCCTTTGGTTGGAAGAATGTAAATAAATATTAAGGTTATATAAAACGTGGAAACTGTGATTAAGTGGGAGCTACACGTGGAAAATGTTTTTTGTCTTCCAGTGGCAGATTGAATCCTCAATATAACCAAAATAATGTGAGCATAAGATACAATAATGATTACAAATGGGAAGACGATGATTGGTAAACTAAGACAGGTGGCCTGTAATTCCACCCAAAACGTATCCGAGCAAGATAATTTTAACAGTGGTGATAAATCACAGAAAAAGTGGTCAATGATGTTTGGCCTGCAAAAGTGCAACATACTTAAGGATACTGTGAGAACCAGGGTGAAGGAAAAGCTTATTAACCAACACATGATGACTAAAACCAAACACAACATACCAGTCATTATAGAAACATAACACAACGGGTTACAGATGGCCACATATCTGTCGTAAGACATCACAGTCAGGAGAAGACACTGTGAACATTCTGGAAATGAAAAGAAGTAAAACTGACTTATACATCTGGTAATGGACATTGTGGTTCCCCTGTGTAGGACAATGTGAAGCATGTTGGGGACAATATCTGAGGTCAGTATGATGTCAGATACAGAGAGTTGAGTCAGGAAGTAGTACATGGGAGAATGGAGGCTCTTGCTGTAGGACACCAGAGTGATGATCAGGACGTTTCCAAAAATGGTCAAATAATAAATCACAAGACAAAAAACAAAGATTAGATCCTGTAGTCTTCCTACATCCTGGAATCCCAAAAGTAGGACTTGAGTGTCCAATGTAGCGTTTCCCTAGAGAGGCAAGAAATGCAAATGTGTATAACCATGAGTGGCCACACACTATATGATATATTTAAAATATTATATGATTATTGTATAGCTAATGATATGGTGCAGTTTGTTAGGAAGCAGGGAACCTGTTGTGGAGTTTAATAAGTGATTTTCCAATCCAATTTATTAATGATCTCAATAAACAATAATTACATGCTCAAAGATACATAAAGCAAATAACACATTGAAACATTATTACACATGTTAATAACAAGGGACCAGATCCAGACTTGAAGTTCTGAACATACAGTTACACCTGTGTTACACCAGTGTTTGCATGCAGGGAGAATACTTCATTTTTGCATTTTGCACAGAGATGTCTTGGATAGTGTAATTTACAAAATATAGCTGCATCTTCAAGGTATCAATATCAAATATACTAACGTAATTCATGGAAAAATTGTACTTTGCCATTGTACTTGAACTTTCAAACTGTTACACTATACATACTTCTAAACTGCCTGCGCTTATGTTTAGATCAATGGGTAAAGTCAAATGTCTGAGAAGATAACTGCATTGGACCTAGTTCAAACTTTAGGCACTATTGACTTATTCACAACTCACTCAACTCACCGTTACTAAGAAGGGACATTGCAGTGAGATTGAAAAGTGGGGATGTTGCCCGTAGCAACCAGATTCAGATTCGAGCTCACATTCTCCAGTATGTAAAATGAAACTAAGCGCTTGAATTTGATTGGTTAATGGGCAACATCTCCACTTTCCAATCTCCCTGCAATCTCCTAGCTTAGTAAACTTAGGCCATTGTGTTTGAATGATTTGTGTCCATACACAACCCACCATTCTGGTTCACTCAACTTTTATTATCATTCCTGCAGCAAAGTAATGTATTTGCTGCATGTGTGAAACGAATTATGCCAGGGCCCTATTTTAATACAATATTAACTCCTAGATATACATTAAGGACACAATTGTATAAAACATGTCATTGTAATTGTGGTAAAATACCTGATTAAACATATCACCTCTTTTACATTTCCATGCTACCACCTGGACATCCTATCCCATCTATATAATACATCATCATTATAAAATAAGGAACATAAAAGGAAAGCTCACCTGATAAATACCTGATATTTCATGTCAAAGAAATCAGTCATCCAGATTCCTAAGCGGCCACATAATAGTTACAATACTTCCACAATGCGCCTTTTTATAACAAGGTTGGCCAAGAATAAAGAACTAATAATTCTAGTGGGTGTCCACTTATAGTCTCATGAGTTCTCTTTTAATTAATCCCTAGAAACTTTTTAAGTTTGGTTTTGTAAACTAAAAGTTTTTTACAAAGTACATAAAGAAAATAGTTAAGTAAAAGTTTCTTTAAGAAAAAAAGCCTTGTTATAAGTTTGTATTCATGTGCTTGCTCCATGTATAGAACTTTCTAAATGAATGTCATGCATTACAGCGAGATTCTATTTGATTTAATCAAGTTACTTCTTACATACTTTAGGTTCTAGTTAAGGGATATCCCTATTGCACTTTTCATCAAATATTTAGAGATCTAATATTTTTGCATAAACAAAGTTTGAAAGATGGGATGGGATGGTGCAGAAGTTTGAATCAGACAGAAAGGGTATATTTTACTAAGCAGTGAGATTGCATTGAGATTAGATCTGGGGATGTTGCCTTTAGCAACCAATCAGACGTGAGTTCCTATTCTCCAGTGTGTAAAATGAAAAACTGAGAGCTTGAATCTGACTGCTTGAATCTGATTGGTCCCTGCAATCTCACCGCTTAGTAAATATACCCCAAAGAGTGCATGGTCATATTGTAAATTTAGAGTAACTATGTTTTTTCTTCCAGGAAATAGTTTCTAACACATGTAACTAACAGGTAATTTCAGGTTGGAATGTGTTTTCCTGAATTGAAGATAATGCCATGACATAACGCCATGACATAACGCCATGACATAACGTCATGACGTCACGACGTCGCTCCGGGAGGCCGTCGGGCCTATTTAAACGCACATAGACACCAAATATGGCGTCTATGTGATTTTATGCTGGCTGCCGTCAGTGGCCGGCGTCCAGTACAGGGCGCCGGGCCACTGCTGGGGGGTGGAGGGACGGCCGGGCCCGAGACTGTAGGCCTGGCTGTCCCCCCCTGATGGCGGCCTTGTGCAGGATCATTGTCAAAAGTATAATATAAGAGACAATAATAAGACAATTTTATTTAAAAATGGTTAATAATGCCAAAATGCCTCTATTTCGACAGGTTACTTCTTCTTACACTAGCCACAGACTCCTTTCTAAAGGAGGAAATGAATGGAGCCAAGAGAGGTGGGTGTTAGTTGGTGTTAGAGATTAAATGAAGTGATGGAGGTTAGTGTTGGACAAAGGTGAGGCGAATGGTTTGTAGATATGAGAGATTAGAATTAGGCTGTGTGGAGAGGAGAGTTCATGGATGAGAAAGGTTAGAGTTAAGCTGCAAGGGTGAGATGGTCCAACGAAGGAGGAGGTTAGAGTTAGGCTGTGGAGAGGGGATGGTTCGTAGAAGGGGAGAATTAAGAGGATTAGGCAGAAGGGAGGATTAAGGTTAGGGTTGTGGAGTGAGAGTTAGGGTAAGGCTTTGTAGAAAAATATTACATACCGGCAGAGACTATGCATAATCATAAAATAAGTGATTAATACAGTTACCATTCTTATAAGTAGAAGAATCCCTTAACTGACAGAGGACAAGAATGAGGTTAAATAGAATAAATATTAATAGCAAACAGGGTTCGAAGTGTGGAGGGTACATGGTGATTTGCTGTTCTCCCACTGACACTGGGAATGCTGAGACAGTATACAGAGCTAATGAATGAAGAGAATAGGTAACAGGCACATAAAGCTCATAAAGAACTTCCTCTCCTGTTGGCTTAAGCCTTACTGGGTGTATACCATGCTCCGGTACAGGCTTCAGCAGAGCTAAAGTGCCAGAGAAGGGGGGAGCAGCTTGGAACCTTACTAGAAGGATATTGTTCTAGTGTATGGTGCCGATGACAGGACTAGGACAATATTGTTCTAGTTAATGCCCAGATTAAGACCGACTAAGAAAGAACAAAAACATTTGTTGGTTGTCAGGCTGGTCGTAAAAGAAACATATTTTTACGTTTATGTTATACTTATTATTACTTTATTTTTAATAAAAGCATAGTTACACAGTTCATTCATACAGAAAATCTAAATGAATGAAATACATTTCTACAATTAACAGACCTCTGAATCAAATGTAAATATCATTCTTGAGAATGTTTTGTTGGACTTTCAGTGACTGTTTACCTTGTACTTTGCTTCAATGTGTACACTAATATAAATATAATAGTGGTATCCTATCCAGCTTTATAGCTATTGCTCGTAAAACATCAACTAAGGAAACTGTTGTTCATCAGAACATTTTCCGGACAATCAGTTTAAGTGAACATTCTCCATATTGGATTACAAAGAAAAATAACTTGTGAGCTACAACCACTGCCACATTTATTTGACTTACTTAATTAATGAATTAATCATAATAGAATATTTTAGTTAAGGATAATAAATAGTGTTGATTAGAATGAATGGTAAGAGGGAAAACCAATGGAAAGGATTTAATTGACCAACTATTAAAACTTAACAGTATCGAAAAAATTGTCTTGATAAACAGAGTGGATCAAATTCATAGTAATGTTTATTTTGTATTTTGTGAGGTGTGGTTATCCGTAACTGCTATATCCCTCATTTGTGAAATTGTGAGAATCTTATATGATAAAAAAAACCCTACCTTATGTTATCTGACTCATGCGACTCAAGTTAAATACCAGCAGTACAAAAGTTTACATTGTTCTATACCTACCTTGTCTATACTGTACACTTAGGGAATCGATTTACTTGTCGAATTGGCTATTTTGGTCTTTACTACCTGTTGATTTGGTCTGAAATCTCTTGTGTGGCTGTTGATTTTAAATCCCTTAACGCAAATCTGCATGGCAATTTCCTCCATATAAAGCATACAGTTTTCAAATTTACTAACTGTTGATTTGCTAAATTGACCTAAAATCCCACTGACGATTTGAGAAAACTGACAATAGGCAAATCGACACCTGGTAAAAGGGATTTGACCCATTTCCCTAGACATACCATTCATTGCTAATTGGGAACATTATTTATAGGATCCATTTTGATTGCAAAACTGATTATGTTGTGTAGGGTTACTTTGTGTGCTGATTGTGAATGACCCTAGTGTACCCGTGATTTATTTTGTAAATTGTACTTTTTCATCTTTATTGTCATGTTGCATCTGTATTTGTTGGCAAACACAAACGTTACCTTTTCATTTTTATGTTATTTAAGTCATATAGAAATAATTTTATCACAATCAAAATAACAAAAAAATATTAGTTACACAATTAATTTTAACCTGCATTATCACTCTGATAAAGGCATTCAGGACATTTAGTTCATTAGTTTTTTTTAGGGAATGACATTATTTTTACACTCTTGTTTTTTCATTTGTATGTAATAAAAAAAGAACATAATCTGTCTGTTTCCTGGACATTACCAAATGTATTCCGTGTTTTTTTTATTTGCTGGTCTTCCTGCCGTTATTTTACTTATTTTCAGCGTGTGAAATACGTGACCTATATTGTTGGGATGAGGTAAATGATTTATCCATTACAGAATATTCAACTGAACTGCCTTAATTTTCTTTTTTAATATTCTTTTTTAAGTCTTCTATGGTGTCTTGATAGGTAATATATAACACACTGCAATTAAATACTATACCAAGGCAGTTGAGCTTTACACTGGCTTTATCTGCTACTGGTTCTTTTACCTCTGTGACCGATCTTTCTCCATCTCAATCCCTACCTCCTTCTTCACTACCACTCCCCTCCTGGTATGTATCCCAGGGCTCTGTCCTTGGTTCCCCCCTCTTCCCCCTTTACACTACCTCACTCAGCAACCCCACTCAATCAACACCTACAAATTCCCCTATTACCTCTGATGATGCTGATGGCACACAGATCTACCTCTCCTGCCAATATCTCTTCCACTCTATCCTATCCAAGGTGTCTGACTGCCTCTTTGCCAACACCACTTGGATGTCCCAGCATTACCTTAAAATCAACATGAACAAAACAGAAATCATTTTCATCCCTCCCCTGCATCAGAACCCCCCTTCTATCTTCATCACTACTCCACTATATCCTCCACCACCCAATCCTGCTGCCTTGGTGTCATCCTTGTCTCCTCTGTTTTATTTCTCTTCCAATATTCACATCCTTAACCAAAACTGCCATCTTCACGTCTGTAACATCCCCGAATCCACCTATTCCCCTCTATCAAAATGTGCCTTTTGTACCTTCATCTGCATGTAATCAGTAGAAGAGGGTTTTATATTTGGGTAGTTCTTGGTGATGGAAATAGAAAGAATAAGACCTACCTAAGACTTTCTAACATGATGTCATTGTTGCCTATTACATATGGAAACTTTGAGCTAGAGGCACCTCTATAGAATAGTATAAACTATAATACTTGTTTAGAGTTTAGATCTTGATATCATTGTTAATATATCACTTGTTGAATACATATAAACATTAAATTTTAATGAAAGAGTTTTTGGAAAGCTTTCTTGATGTCTTGATTCCTCAAGCTGTATATGATAGGATTAAGTAATGGAGTTCCCATTGTGTATAGTAATGATACAGCTTTACTCCAGTGTGTTGATTGTCCTCTGGTTGGAAGAATATAGATAATTATTATGGTAATGTAGTAAGTGGACACTGTGATTAAGTGGGAGCTACAAGTGGAAAATGTTTTCTGTCTTCCGGTTGCAGAAGGAATCCTCAATATAACCAAAATAATATGAACATAAGATACAATGATAATTGCAAATGGGAAGACGACAATTGGAATACTAAGAAGGGTCGAAAAAAATTCCACCCAAAATGTATCTGAACAAGATATTGTTAATAGAGGGAACAAATCACAGAAAAAATGATCAATGACGTTATGCCCACAAAACTGCAACATACCTAATGATACAGTGTTAACCAGTGTTAAGGATAAACTCAACAACCAAAACGTTATCACCAAATACAGACACAACATACCAGTCATTATAGAAACATAACACAACGGGTTACAGATGGCCACATATCTGTCGTAAGACATCACAGTCAAGATAAGACACTGTAAACATTCTGAAGAGGTAAAGAAGTAGAACTGACTTATACATCTGGTAATAGACATTCTGGTTCCCCTGTGTAGGACAATGTGAAGCATGTTGGGGACAATATCTGTGGTCAGTATGATGTCAGATACAGAGAGCTGAGTCAGGAAGTAGTACATGGGAGAATGGAGGCTCTTGCTGTAGGACACCAGAGCAATAATCAGGACGTTTCCAAAAATGGTCACACAGTAAATGACAAGACCAAAGAAAAAGATAAGATATTGTATACTTTCTACATTCTGAAATCCCAGCAGCAGGAATTGAATGTCCAAAGTAGCGTTTACCTAGAGATTGAAAAATGACAAAATCATCAGAATAATTTCTTTTAATCGTTTTTTTTATTTTTATTTTTTTTATAACCATAAGTATCTTGCCACATGCCATATCAAAACTAGAATAAACAATATGCAAAATTTATTTTTTTAAAAGACAGAGGCATATGACAGTAGCCATTACACCAAATTAGATGTATATCACTGCATAGTGCTTGACTGATTATTTTTAATAATTAAAGTAAATACATGGTTCTCTAATAGTAAAAAATAGACTATTAAATAAAATAACATTACATAAATAACATGACATAAATGTGACCTTAATTATTATCAGCCTTCTATCTACCGTATAAATATTGTACAGATTAACTAATTGTTCAAACAACCAAATCAACCAAACTATTTGTGCAATACTTATATCTAATATCCTAATACCCATTAACAATGGGTCGGATTCAGATTGTGGAAAACTTATAGTTTTCAGCAGTATAGTTTTGGAAATATGCACATACATACGCTAAGTACGCAATTTATGTGGCGTACACAGTTGGGTGGGTTGGTGGGGTATGTGAAATGGACACTAAGAGCTTGGTGAATCACTTATGTTAATCTGCAAGTCAAGGTTTTAGGAAAAGCTGTGCAGAAAAGTTAAAGTAGGGTTTAATTTCCAGAATGTTTCTAGAGAGATTATTAGTCTAAATCCACAAGTCTGATTCTTAAAAAACTGTAAATCAGCATTTACAGGTCTCGTGCAATAGTGGCGCACACTGGGGGTTGGAGCTTGACTCATATTAGTACTACCCGCACAAATTATAACCACTATTTCCATTGTTCATTATACTGAACTAAGGGAAATTTTCCTGCATTAAACTGGGAATAATGTCTTTTATATTTAATTTATTAATATTTATTTATTTGTTTAAAAAAAATTCTCTATTTTGATGCGTGCCAGAATAAGGGAAACTCTACCGTCATGTTGTGTAATACAGTAGTACAGCATGTACAGACTTCTCCTCTCTCTGAGATATGACAGGTTTCTTCTCCTCCCATCGCACAACCTCTGTTCTTATTTCTGCAGCATTAGAAAGAGAACAACAATTCCAGCACCTGGTGGAAACGTAACAAATTGTTAACTTATATGAAACTAAAAAGTGACTCTATCCTCTATTATTATTACAATTGTAAAAGGAAAAAAAAGGTTATGATGGTTAATAAAAAGTCAATGTGAACTAAAGTAATAAAAGATGCAATAAAACATTCATTAAACAGATGAAAGTTACCAGGGAAAAAGGTTTACTCCAACTTGTCTGATGTCTGATGGTACTCTAGGGGTCTGAGTGATGTTCCAAGGTAGCAGTAATACTGTACTTGTATTTTAAGTACATGTGTAGTTGCAATACCAGTTTTATTAAAATATTTTGAACATATGAATGAGAATAAGAAGAATAAAAAGATTAAGAACCGCTGAAATAAATGATACGTATCAACTTCAATTTGTAATGCATCACCTGATAAATTATATTAATAACAATTCATATCAAATGTAAAATAAATGTCTCATTTGGATTGCCAAGCAGCCTGGAAGTATCTCTTTTTATATACACATTGGCCAACCAAAGAGGATTAATGAGTCTATGGGGTACCATTTGCATTCTTGTGCGTTCTCCTTTAATAAATCCCTGTTGATAAATATTATTTAGGTGTATCAAAATGATTATTCTTTAGAAAGTATACAGCTGTAGACAAAAGCTAAAGTAAAAACTAATAAATAGCAGTTATATGTTTATATTGATGACTTACCCCAATCTGCAGAATTTGCAAAGAGAATGTCATGCGTTACAGCAAATTAATATCTATGATAATCTCAGCAAGTAACTTGTTTAATGAAACATTTATTTCTATAATTGATCATACATCCATTATACAGTAAATATTCAGAGATCCACAATTTTACACTCAGATCCAATTGCCACATATTTATTATTAAAGGCCACAGGATAAACATTATTGAGATCTCCAATAATCACACACATGGACAGCATATGGCAACCTTAGCTGTTCCAATTTCTGGGAATAAAAAATGACAACAATATAAATGTCTATGCTAACTTGGTAACATAGGATTTGACAGTACATAAAACCACTTGGTTTTCCATCCATCCACCACGTGATCACCCGCCACACGTAAAAGCAAGGTGGGTAGGAGGAGACATTTAAATCATACAGTAAGGCTTGACTTAAGCTGGCCATACACCAGAAAGATAATCTTTCCAATCAACAGATAAATGACCCTCACAGCAGAAATCTGTTACATGTGTACTCACAAAACATGCATTTAATGAGTGCACATCTAACAGATTTCT
>JABWIB010000097.1:15165-30186 GCA_016617825.1 Platyplectrum ornatum | reverse complement strand
GGAGATGTGTTCAAACCAAACAGAGATAGAAGCCTTTCCCGACACTCTTCAATATCTTCTCTTTTTCTTTGGTCTTGTCATTTACTGTGTGACCATTTTTGGAAACGTCCTGATCATCACTCTGGTGTCCTACAGCAAGAGCCTCCATTCTCCCATGTACTACTTCCTGACTCAGCTCTCTGTATCTGACATCATACTGACCACAGATATTGTCCCCAACATGCTTCACATTGTCCTACACAGGGAACCAGAATGTCCATTACTAGATGTATAAGTCAGTTCTACTTCTTTACCTCTTCAGAATGTTTACAGTGTCTTATATTGACTGTGATGTCTTACGACAGATATGTGGCCATCTGTAACCCGTTTTGTTATATTTCTATAATGACTGGTATGTTGTGTCTGTATTTGGTGATAACATTTTGGTTGTTGAGTTTTTCCTTAACACTGGTTAACACTGTATCATTAGGCATGTTGCAGTTTTGTGGGCATAACGTCATTGATCATTTTTTCTGTGATTTTTTTCCTATATTAGCATTATCTTGTTCAGATACATTTTGGGTGGAAATAGTGGCGACCCTTCTTAGTATCCCAATCGCCGTCTTCCCATTTGCAATTATCATTGTATCTTATGTTCATATTATTTTAGTTATATTGAGAATTCCATCTGCAACAGGACGACAGAAAACATTTTCCACTTGTAGCTCCCATTTAATCACAGTTTCCATGTATTATGTTACCCTAATATTTATCTATATTCTTCCAACCAGAGGGCAATCAACACACTGGAGTAAAGTTGTATCCTTATTATACACAATGGGAACACCCTTACTTAATCCTATCATATACACCTTGAGGAACCAAGATATCAAAAATACTTTCCAAAAACTCTTTCAAGGAATTTTGTTATTAATATTTATTAAATAAATTGTATACGTTAACATATTATTACTAATACCAGATCCTCTCTCTAATCTCTAGATAAGATCAATGTTCTAGTGTGTATCTGATAAATAATCAAAATTATTACAAAGGGTCAGAATTTACAGTCCAACTTTGCAAATATAAAGTTTTCAAATATAATCTATGGAGTATATGAAAGGTGAGGCACAAAAAGCAGTTCAGTTGCATACGGTAATTCATTATACCCACTTCTAGTAAAAGAGAAAAACAAATTATATAGAAAGAAAGAATTAAGTGCATCCTTGATTTTATGTCTGGTACTTAAATAAACATTTCAGAAGAATGTAAAACTGTGTAGATTTTTCTTCTTCTGTTTACTAAAGGCTCCATTTACTAATCCATTTCTTGTGGTAGATAATCATGGAAGCCAGACTTGCTTACCCCTCCGGTGCGGTTCAACGATGATGAAGATGTCATGGCTCCTCGCTGGTATTCTGGCGCAGTAAATCAATCCCAGATTCAATGCTACTGCGCATTTGCGGAACGCCGGGACTTCAGCTCTGTAGTGACCATGTAATACCCCAGGAAACTCCATTGCTGTGTTTGTGTGCACTTTATCAAGCATCAGTGCATTGAGAGGGACTCCTTCCCCTTGGACAGCCATGATTGGTGGAGACTGTCTCAAATGACAGTTGAGAGAAGTGGCAGTTCGTGTGAGATTCGAGGTAGCTGTTGGCTGAAAGAAAACAGACCAACATCTTCCCAGATCAGCATCACAGAGTAGATGGCACAGAGCTGGGAGGCCATATCTCCAGAAGAACATAAATACATTAGAGAAAGTGGAAAGAAGAGACACTAAAATGGTACATGGTATGACCAACAAAAACAAATAAAGAAAGACTAGAGCAACTAAATATGTACAGCTTGGAGCAGAGAAGGGAGAGGGGTGATATGAAAGCAGTTTTTACTTACTGTACAGTATATAATGGGAAGTCAACAGGTGGAGGAGGGGGCATTTTTTAGAGAAAGAGATGTGGTAGAACAAGAGGGCATGTGTATAAACTGTACGGTGGTTGAACGCAAGGGCATGCGTATAAATGGGAGGGTGGTAGGTTCGGAGGAAATGTGTGAAAGAAGTACTTCACTGAAAGGGTAGTTGATAAGTGGAATAGCCTCCCACAAGAAGTGGTTGAGGCTAATGCCCCATTCACATTACATACAAAAAGCCAGGACTTTCATGAAATCTCTGGGCTTCATTACAGGTCAAGCTTTTTGCATGTATTGTGAACGGACACCCTGACTAAAAAGAAGGGTTTTCCTTAAAAAGCTGGGTCCGTCTCCTACACTACTACAGTGTTGACCCAGGAAACCCCAGGTCACACGGTGCAGTATGAATAGTCTCTGGTCCGTGCACCCGCAAATTGGGGTTTGAAAACACCAGCGATTTGCGGCCTAGGAATCTGAATGTGGTATAATAGTACAGTGTAAGCAGCTTGGGATAAATATAAGGGGATTCTGAGTCTCAAACAAAATAGTGAATACATTTCGGTTGGTATAGTTTTAAATACACAACGGGGCAGACTGGATGGGCCATGTGGCTCTTATCTTTTTAAAGAGCAGTTGAACACAAATGCTTGTTTTACACATTTCCAATTTATTTCCTGAATATCAGACTGTGTGATACCACTAATAGCGTTGCTTAGAGAGAAGTCAGAAGAATGGTCACAATCCAGGCCTACAATTCCAGGGCCTAAATTTACTAAACTGCAGGATTGGAAAAGTGGGGTTGTTGCCCATAGCAACCAGATATAAATTTAAGATTTAAGCTAACATTCTCCAGTGTGTAAAATGGTGTAAAACTGAGAGTTTGAATCTGATTAGCGTCATCCCCACTTTTCTTAGGTTCAGTGGGTAAAATCTGGTCAAATTGACCCTTATTTGACTTTTTGTTTATAATATTTTTATAGTTTTTTGTAGGCGCTATTGTTGTCCCAAATTTGCCACAATACAACTTTACTATCCAGCAAGTTGTTAAATTACTAAAAAAAGAAGTGGATGTGAGGGGATTTGTTCCAAATTATCCCTCATTTAATATAAAAACCCATCTCCCTATTTTACCAAGCTGGCACTTTTTTACAGCATATGGCATTCTAGTATTTGACAGCAGCCGCGGGTGTAGAATTAAAATCACGCTGAGGTGGGGCAATTTCAACTTGCAGTTAAAACTGTCCCCTAGTAAATGTACCCCTAGTGACCCTAATGACTATACAGGATAATGCAAGTACAAATAATACTTCATACTAGCAAAGTCTTTATCCAGATGTTTCTTGACTTCTTCATCTTACCACCTTGCTATATCTATGTCAAATAATATTGCAAGTTAATCATAGTTAATTCTATTTCCTGTCACTTACAAGCACCCAAAAATGATCAATAATAATAATAATAAAATAAAACACTTAAATAAACAAACTAGTTTAAACACAGATCTTTATTTTGTGGATAATGGGCCCTATCCAGAATCCCATTAGCATCCCAACTTCCACACACAGAGTGTTCTTTTCACAAGACAATGCATTGAGGGACTCCATGATTTCCTCCTATATGGTCATACTATGATGTCCGGCTAGTTCACCAATCACACTGTACAATTTAAAATTTATGATAACAGCTGCTTGACCTCCTTAGGAGTAAAGTTCAGAGTCCTCCGACAAACAATGACCTCCAAACTGGGAAAAAACTGGAGGCACCACTTTATTTTTTAATGGGGATCGCAGATTGGACCAGCTACAGTGCCACTGAACCGACCTGTGGCACCAGTAGCCAGAGCTATTGCAGATCAGTAGGAGGAAAGCATGGAGTGTGGCCATAAGAACCTAAAAGAATGTTAAATAATGTTAAAATGTTAAAATGTTAAAAAGGATTGTTAGAAATTTGGGGTTATAATGTACTTCTGATCGCTTTAAGTACACATCAAGACTTGGAGGCAGGACCTCCACCAGGATCACCCAGGCACAAGGTGTTCAAAGTCCCGGGTGGCCGGGCCCCCCACATGACTGGCGTGTCAGCCGCTGCCGGCGCTCTGTACTGGCGTTCCGGCCACTGCCGGCAGCCTGCCTGAACTCAGGCAGTGAGTTCAGGCAGGCTGCTGACAGTGGCCAGGACGCCAGGCCACTGCCGGGGGTTGGGGGGACGGCCGGGCCCGAGACTGTAGGACTTTAAGTACACATCAAGTCCCACTCACCACCTGCAGAGTGAATTTAATAATGTATATATACTTTATTAAATCTTTTGTGAGAAATATTACCAAAAATAATACATTAAAAAGTGTCTTGTAAGTAAATATCATTTTTACCCCCAAAAGTTTAAGGTTAATCTGTATTACATCACTTGCTTGTTTTACATTTCTTTATATTTAAGTTTTTATTCTTTTTTCATTATTCTTTTAAACATTCATATAGTAAATAAAAGACAGATTTTTTTGCCAATACATTTATCAAATGCCTTTTTCATGTCTTTATTTCTCAAACTGTATATTATTGGGTTTATCAAAGGGGTTCCCACTGTGTAAAACAAGGATAAGACTTTGCTTATGTTCAAAGACTGTCCACTTGTTGGAAGAGCATACATAGAGAAGAGAGCGGTATAAAATATGGACACTGTGGTCAGGTGGGAGCTACAGGTGGAGAAGGCCTTCTGTCTCTCAGTAATAGAAGAAATCCTCAAGATGACTTGGATAATATAAATATAAGAAATGATAATGAATAGAAAAGGCAAGACAAGCACAGGAAAACTAAGAAACATCACTTCAAGTTGCACTACTGAGGTATTAGAACATGAAAGATCCAGTAACGGTTGATAGTCACAAAAGAAATGGTCAATGACATTAGGTCTACAAAAGTGAAGGAAAGCTATGGTTGTTGTGTCCACTAAAGTGATACTTAAAGTTAACAACCATGACATAATAATCAACTTTAGACAAAATTTGTTTCCCATTATACAATTATAACGCAATGGGTTGCAGATAGCTAAATATCTATCGTAAGACATCACTGCCAGAAGAAGACATTCAGAACATTCAGACGCTGAAAAAAAATAAAATTGTGTGATACAGCCTACAAAAGTAATTGTACCCACTTTGAAGACAATGGTATGAAGAATGTTGGGGACAATGACTGTGGTTAGCATGAGGTCAGACATGGAGAGTTGTGTTAGGAAGATGTACATGGGTGTGTGGAGGTTCTCGCTGTAGGACACCAGAATGATGATGAGAAGGTTCCCACATAATGTCAAAGTGTAAATCACAAGAAAGATAATGAAAGACATTGTTCTAAGACTTTGGAAGCTTTGAAATCCCAAGAGAATGACATCAGTGATGGATGTAATATTACTCTCTTGCATTCCTTTTATAAAACAAAATCATTGGACAACAATTTACAATAATTTTTATTTCATTTATATAATTGTACACAACCATATGTAATCTAATGTTGGAGACATATGAGTTTGCTAAAATAGGGTACAGCAACCAATCAGATTCTGCTATGCTATGCTCAACATCTCCACTCTTCTGTTCCCTGAGTTTAGCAAATCTAGGTCTAGGTCTCCTAATCACCCTCCTGTTGCCTGGAAGGAGAAGGCCTTGTGCATAAATATACTAAGCAGGGAGATGGTGGTGAGATTGAAAAGTCGGGATGTTGCCCATAGCAACCAATGAGATTCAAGTTCTCAGTTTCATTTTACACACTGGAGAATGTGAGGAATTTTGTGTAACTAAAAAGACTGTCATTAGCATAATGGAACTTCAAATGCAAATTTTAATTGCAAGTAACATGAACATTACTGATCACGATTTACAAACATGCAGCAGTTCTCCAAGTTAATTCCATGCCACACATAAATTGGCCAGTTTATATTATGTCACCCAGTAGTGGTGTAGTAATAGGTCTCAGCCGGTGTAGAAAGTAAAAACGTTTAGCAATGCTGTGTCTTGTAACTCTAATGACTCATTGTGTGACTGTCAGACGCTATCCCTGAGCTGTACAAAGTCGTCTGCTATGGATAGTGATATTAGAATAAATTCCATATGGTGGCAAAATTGTCTGTTTGAGGGTTATATTTACATTTTTATTTACATTTTTTTAAATACATGTTTTAATCCCTATGCCATTACAGTGCATAAACAGCTTTCGGAAAGTTAAAATCTGCTACACTGTCTTAAATACAGTAGATGGATGAGGTGAATCCAATGCCTATGCGCTGTGTTGACCTATGAAACCCCAAGTCAACACTGTGCAGTGTGAATGGACAGCCCACCTGTATGCCCGCAGATTTGAAAACACCTGCAATTTGCTGGCATGCAATGTGAACGTAGTATAATATTCCTATTCTGTAAAGAACACACAAAAATAACCCCACAGCACATTGGCTCTAGAAAGAAGGTATACCTTAGAATTTATTTGAATGCAGGAAAACATCACACAGATAATGGACAAATTCATGGAAAGTTAAGAGATATGCTTCATCTATTCAAAACTTAATATCATATTCCATTAGAATTTGTGTCCGCCTTGATCTTGGAAAGTTTTGATGCAGGGAGCTGCTAGAAACAGCCTTAAACAACTGAAGTCTTATTTATAAGACTATGTTCATCTTGTGAAACTTTATATATTTATGTTCATGGGAATAGCATAAACACAATATACTTGTAAATATATTGCCAATACCTGTGAAATTAGCAATGCTGACTTGATAGCCCTATAGAGAATACATATTATGATCTCATATGTATTCTATAATAAGGCCATGGAGTATAATACAGCAGGACTTGCTATCGACTATTAATTGTGTCCTGATTAAACAACTAAAAAAAAGATTTACATTAAAATTATGTTCTATGGTGCTGATTCAGATCAACGAGTCATTTCATTGCAATTAAAATATAAAAACTTGACATAAAATATTTTCATTTATCAGAAAATGTAAAGCCTAGCAGAAAATGTGGAAGTAAGTGAAGTAAGATAGTGGAAGCAAGGAAAAGTAAGTTAACAATACACCATCGCATACCCTTTCTCCTGAAGCAACTGTTACATAACCTTAACAACCACCCCCCCAACTTCCCCGCGACATCAACCCTGCAACATACCCCCCCCCCAAAACCTGCACCACGCAGACCCAAACCACCAACAGCACCTATCCAACCACTCCCCCAGCACCTATAATAATATTAGGAAAGTTAATCGTAAACATCGAGCTAGTTCTTAAAAATCAAGCATCTAAAGTCAATCTTGAAATTACAATGTATTCCACCAGCAGGATCGCGGGACCCTACAAATCATTTAAGATGAAGTATTTAGTATAAGTTTGAGAGGAATTTGAGGAGTTCGAGCAGAGTGGAACCAACAACCGGAAGGTAACAGAGATGGAGGGTCATTGGCAGAAGATGAAGATGAGGAAGATATCTGTTTCTTTAACTCTGAGGAGAAGACTGCCGGGTAACCCACCCTCATAGGAGACCTCCCCTCCCGGCAACTGTTATTAGGGTAGGGCGCAAGGTCCATGCTCTGTTGGCACTAGGCCCAGTATTGTTAAAGGTGTTAGGCTTTTGGTTCAGAGGTGCTAAGTCCTGTATATTCAGGAGGTGCAAGGTCCTGGTAGGATAATTAAAGGGCCATGGCTTTGCTCGTGACTAGAGAGTGCTACTGCACAGCACCAGTATTGATTAGGAGATTTTGGCTTTGGTGGGGTTAGCTGTGATAGCTATTGAAAAAGACTGCTCACGAATAGCGTCTTGAATCCTGCAACTTACTTACTTCGGATCCTCCTAGCTCATGATTAGTTTGGCTCTCTCCAACATTTCTGTCCACCACACTGCTGCATCTCTCATCCACTTTCAGTCTTCTTAGATAGCATTGTTGATTCGATTCTCTTCTCCCCTCTAGTGCTTTTTATTTTATATTATACCAGTGGTCAAAGTGGAAATTTAGAAGTGGGGGTATGGACATTTAGAAGTGGGGGTATGAAAACAATATAACAGAAGTCAATGGAGATTTGTAGTTTTTCAATTACATTGTTGGGAGAACAGCCGGTATGGCATACCTCCGTATATACCCCCATTTCAAGCCCTGCATTATACAGTAAATTAGTATAAATTCCCCACAGCTTAGTATATTATTACTTTACCAGTTGGTCTTCGTCATAACTTTTTCTCTTATTTACATACACATTTTCTATTAGGAATCAGGTGGAATCAGGGCTGGAAGTGGGGGTGTATAGGGAGGTATGACGTATCGGCCATGGGGATGTAGTTCAAACTACATCCCCATGGACTTCTAATATACTGTATATGGTGTTTCCATACTGCCACTTCTAAATGTCTGTACCATTAGTCATGGAATTATTAACATTTTGTGGACAAAAAATATATTTTTGGGTAACAGTGGTAACAATCCTCAAAGTTTTACGTCATTGTTAATATAATAATTACAAAATAATTACAACTTTTTCAGTGGGGGTGGCAGAAAAATATGTTCAATTGGTGTCTCCCCCCTGTATTTCCAGACCTGCTTTATCATCACATCCCCCTATAACTCCAGACCTCCTTTGCCATTACATCCCCTATAACCCCAGATCTGCTTCACCATTACATCCCCTGTACCTCTAGACCACTTCATCTTCACATCCCCCTGTAACTCCAGACCTGCTTCACCATTAAATCCCTGGGACCCCCAGACCTGCCTCACCGTTACATCCCCCTGTACCTCCAGACCTGCTTCATCATCACATCCCCCTGTACCTCCACACCTGCTTCATCATCATATTCCCCTGTACCCCCAGACCTGCTCCAATAACACACTGCTTCACACTGTAGGGGTATGGTGCTAAGTTCCGCTCCTATGTATAAGCTCCTCACCCTTTGGACATGCAGTATTTTTTTGTTGTTAAATGAAGGCCTCCTCGAGTCCGGAGGGGGCAGAAATTATAGGAGGGCCGTGGCCTAGCAGAGGTGACACCAGCCGCATATGAGCAGGTCTGCTGATCAGCCAGTAGTCACTGACAGAAGAATATCATCCTGGAGCAGATAAGTAAGAATCACTTATCCTAGTGCTGACCTTAACCAACCCCTTCAATAAACCTAGCCCTTGACACCTACTAAGCACAACTTTCCCCTTCTCTGATCTGTCCCTTCCCTGCAGCCTAATCCTGACTCTCCCCCTCTGTGTTTTATCCATTTTACTTGTCCCAGTGAGAGTCTGACTCCAGTACACATTTTGTAAATTAAGGCAAAAACATTCATCATAGAATTTGAATTTAGTTTTGATGAACAGTTGATCAAAAGTTTTGGGTTGTAGCCGCCTACGCCGATCATTAGCAATGTCCCCTGCTTTGCTGTACATGTCCAAGTTCAAGGACTTGTAGATGAAATATATTAATAAAACTCTTCACAACTGTATTGATGCTGACTGTAACAGTCTCACATTAGATGTATTCATCTACATAAGCATTTATTTCATATCTGACCAGATGCCATAATGTTTCACTGAGGTTCACTATGCTACCTTATCCTAACTATCATCATCATCATCATCCTCATCAGTAAATGTACAGATCTTAACAATACGACTGTTAAGATCTGTGTCATTTCATAAGAAAGACATAATGAAGGGCTTAAACCTAGTATTAAATTTATTTATGAACAGATTTTACATATAATTGTAAATGTAGTGTCTTACAATTTTATCATACATTAAGACATGACAGGGTGATGACAGACAGAATGGGTAGGAAGAGGACCCTGTCCGCAAGCTCCTATATGATATTGAGGATTGATACATAGGTGTAAGTGCTATTTTTTATAAAATGAACTGTAATAAAACAGCCAGGTTGTATGGTGGAATTTCTTAGTGCTTTTCAGTCACACAGCACAGTGTTAGTAGCTGAACTGATGGTAATTTTAGTATGAAAAATTAAGTGTTCAGGTTTGTCTTAATAGAAATTATAGAAATTAAAACTGTGTAGCAAATTTATGGTAAATAGGGTAGAAAAATGTAAAGAACTAAGATCAAGGTACTTGGCAAGCTTGTTTATAAAGGTGAATTAAGAGAGTGCATAAAAATCTTAAGAGAAGAGGATAGCTTTAGGGCCAAGGCATATTGCTCCAGTATGTTCACCTCGCCCCCTGCCCCCCCCCCCCTATTCCGATTCTGTGTTCAACAATGAGATAATTGTAATCAATGTGGGAGATAATTAATGCATGGATGGCTGTTATTGCAGTGTCTTATGTGAAATATTTGCATATTGTGTAAAAAAAAATATGTAGGCATGTGTCACATGATTTACAATGAGACTGTATGTGTGGAGCAAAGGACAGCAACACAGCGAGATTTAGGAGTGGGGATTATTTCAGCATTGGCAACAGAAATAGAGAGGCCAGGTGGACAGCTTTTATTGACAGGTGGAAAGATGAATTGTTTTGTTTTTGAAAGATTAAGGGTAAGTTCAAATTCGAGTTCACATTCTCCAGAGTGTAAAATGAAACTGAGAGCTTGAATATGATTGGTTGCTATGGGCAACTTCCCCACTTTCAAATCTCACTGCAATGCACATCTAAGATAAGAGATCAGTAGTGCATAATTTGATTGCAAAAATGAAGTGATCCAATTGCAAATCCAATCAACAAATCCTTTGGAAAAGAGAATAAAGAACTTTAACTACACATCTAACATACTTAGCATTTAGATTCAACTTCTCCTTCAGCTTCTCCAGCTTCTTCTCCAGTTGGCTCTGTGTCTGATCTGACTTCATAGGTTAAAATTTCAGTAACTTCCATAAAACCAACATTATTCTTTAATGTGCTGCAGTAAGGTAATATTTGCTAATAATAATGTTTATATGGTGCCCTCTGTGTTACTAGGCAGTTGGAACACTTTTTAATTATCGTTGTGTCTCAACTGTTTCTAAGCGTCTGGGTCACTGTTCCACTAATTGATCAAGGTTCCACAACAGCTGAGGCTAGGGCCAATTAGTGGAAGAGACTTCCACTAACCAGATGTCATCCTACTGGTAGACAAGTCTTTTAAACGGCTATTATGTCCACTTGTATTCATCACCTTATTCTTGCTTTATTTATCCTAGCTGTCTCTGTACCTTGACGACTTGTGTCTGTCTTATATCATTTTCCTCTCTTTACTTTTATGTTTCCTGTACATGTCAGCATTTTTCCTGGGTTAATCAATTGCTGAGAGCGGTACACCTAACATACAATACATCATACAATACATCTTACTATCATACAATAGTAAGCAAGCACAAAAATTCCCCCCATGCAAAAGATAAAATTAATTTAATGTTGTTGTAAAATGATTTTGTCAAGGCGTAACTTTCTAACTGGTTTTATTTTTAAATTCTGAATTTACTACTATAATGATAATCAAGAATTTGTCTGTACTTAACTTACTTGGAGTGGTAATTACTATTTTTCCACGATAAGGCCAGACCCTTGTATAAGGCCTTTGCCTATGGACTGGATGAACATTTTTCACAAAATCACGGGTCCTGATTTAGTATAAAAATTTTCTAGGGAATGAATGATATAAATTAATACCAAAAAATGTTTCAAATGCCCTTTTCATATCTTTATTCTTTAAGCTGTATATTATTGGGTTTATCAAAGGGGTTCCCACTGTGTAAAACAAGGATAAGACTTTGCTTATGTTCAAAGACTGTTCAGTAGTTGGAAGACCATAAGTAGAGATGAGAGAGGTATAGAATATGGACACTGTGGTCAGATGGGAGCTGCAGGTGGAGAAGGCCTTTTGTCTTTCAGTAAAAGAAGAAAACTTCAGGATGACTTGAATAATATAAACATAGGAGACCATGATTAAAAGGAATGGTAAAATAAGCACAGGAAAACTAATAGCCACACCTTCAATTTGCATTATGAAGGTACTGGAAGAGGAACATGAAAGTTCAAGTAATGGTTGAAAATCACAAAAAAATGGTCAATGACATTAGGGCCACAAAACTGCAGCAGAGCTATGTTTGTTATTATAAACAAACTGAAACCTAATGAGAACATCCAAGAAATAATAATCAGTTTTAGGCAAAATGTGCTTCCCATTATACAATTATAACGCAATGGGTTGCAGATAGCTAAATATCTATCGTAAGACATCACTGCCAGAAGAAGACATTCAGAACATTCAGATACAGCAAAAAAATAAAGTTGTGTGATACAACTTGAAAGGGTAATTCTGCCCATTCTGTAGACAATGGTATGAAGTATGTTAGGGACAATGGTTGAGGTTAGCATGATTTCAGACATGGAGAGTTGTGTTAGGAAGATGTACATGGGTGTGTGGAGGTTCTCACTGTAGGACACCAGAATGATGATGAGAAGGTTCCCACATATTGTCAAAGTATAAATGATAAGAAAGATAATGAAAGACATTGTTCTAATACTTTGAAGACTTTGGAATCCCAAGAGAATGACATCAGTGATGAAAGTATTATTGCTTTCGTGCATTCCTTTTATAAGACAAAATCATAGGACAGCAATATTTAATACATTATCAACTATTTAGAATTTTTTCAATATAATTGCTAATGAATACATATCATCTAATGTTAACTTAAAACCAATTATTCTTTAACAATTTATTTGTTAAAATACAGTAGTTTAAGTAGTAGTTCAAGAACACATGAAAAAGTGGGTCACCTACCACCTACCTTATTCCTGGTAGAACCTTGGTCATGACGAGTTCTCAATGACTGGGGGACCTTAAACAATCTGCCACATAAAGCCCAGTTTTTTAGGGGCTTTTCAGGATGTTTTAAACTAGGTAAGATGCTGTTATTATTATAATTGTAAGCAGGATTAAAGCATTCCAGAACAAATAATTTATTTATAATAAGAAAATCTGTCTTATGTTTTAAAGGTTCAATTTACATTTAAAAATTAAAATAAACAAGAAAAAAAACATTTACAGATTGCATGTATTATAAAAACATATTAAATAAAATGATTTATTAATCCATCACACACCATAAGCAGCTTTTGGAAGGTAAAATTAATCTGCATATTCTCATATAAGCTATACATGTGTCGGCTAGAATTAACTTTCTCGACTTGGACAATAGCCTTGCGTTGAACATGTTTTCAATGTTTCTTTGGTAAACATTTGGTTTCATTTATTAAATTACTGAAACCTAAGGATTAGGGGTGATTGAGTGTTCCTTATGTGTCCACTTTTACATCCTTTGTTATCCTCAGATATATATATCAGATTAGATGTTACAGTTTTCTTTTCCATAATTTTTTCTAGGTCCTATGAAATGCTCTTTTACATGCTCTTGTAATTATTATTACTCAAGCAAAACAAGCTATTCATCACACCGTTTCTGGAAATAGTGAAAATTCTGTTACTACTTACTTTATATTAGGATTGACAGGCGACTTTACCTGATTTGAACACTTTTTTATAAAAAGTGGAGACCCTACATTGATCTTCGTAAACATACAAGCGCATGGACTTTCTTTCCCTCTTCCCCATGATCCATATTTTTATTCTTCCTTTCCTGACGTATGTTTAAATTCTCTAGCGCGTGCTGTTTTAATCTAACAGTATTATATGCCCTGTGTATTCTGTTTCTTCTAATATTCTAATTATTATTTTTAATTGTATCCATTGATACTGTTTATATCTTTATTACCATTTATGTTTATACAATGTGCTACCTTCCATAAATTCCATAAATAATCCATAAAAAGATTATTAGAAAAAATAACTGTAAACTGTAGAAACTTTCTCAAAATATTTTGTCTGGATTAAGCTTGTAAGTGGAAAGTAACACTCCTCGGAAAAGATTTCTTACAGCAATGAGTTGTCTGGATCGTCATAACTGAGTGTACACCATGAGACGTATGCTCCAGTCTGTAACAGGATCAATGTGCGGTGATTATCAATAATACTGCCAAAAGAAGTGGTACATAATATGATCAACAGGGGTTATATATTAGCAGCTTTCACATATATCTAGCGATGTCGGCAGGTGGAGGAGGGGGCATTTTTCAGAGACAGAGGTTTAGTAGAATACGAGGGTATGCATATAAACTGGAGAAGGGTATGTTCAGAGGAAATGTGTGAAAAAATGTATTTCACTGAAAGGGTAGTTTATAAGTGGAATAACCTCCCAGTTAGAAGTGGTACAGTATAATACAGCAGTGTAAGCAGCTTGGGATAAATATAAGGCTATTCTGAGTTTTAAACAAAATAGAGAATTAAATAATGTCAGTATAGTTTTAATTACACAGCTGGGCAGACTGGATGGGCCATGTGGCTCTTATCTGCCATCACTTTCTATGTTTCTGTGTTCATTGCTATAAAATCAAGAAGTCATTGGACCAGAACCAGACTTCCGTACTACTGAACTTATGAGTGAGTGGGTAAAACCATGATGAATTGCAGCGGGGGGTATAATGAATGTCAGTGTGTGCATGCAGGGAGGATACTTTATTGTTGCGTGTTGCACACAGATACTGACCAGCGTTACTGTTACACTGTTATTACACTTAATAAATCATCTCTCAACTCTAATACTGTTTACAAGTAATGAAATTTACCTCCCCTGCATTTCAATAGTTTTGCTCACTCACTCATAAGTTCAATAGTAAATACTGTAAGTTTGGATCTAGTTCATTGTGTGTGTACTCTCTGGTGTGTGTTGAAAATACTGAACATCTGAACATAAGTATATTTAATAAATGTTGTAAATTCTAGTTAATCTAGTGAATGTGATATTGATATTCCTCTGTTACCCACTATGTACCTCTCCGTGATTTTTGCCACAGAATACAGACTGATTAATTTAAATGTTGCTTTTATTACTATACTGTTAGAAACACACAAAAGAGAACAGAAATTTGCTCTGGATAAATAAATACTTTTTTTCTTTGTACAGGAAAATATCACACAAATCCTGAATCTGTGCTTGGACCTGTGCTATTTAATATATTTATTGGTGATATATGTATATATGCTATATGTAACAGGGTAGACACACCAGAAGGGGTAAAAACAATGGCGGATGATATAGGTAGACTAGAGGAATGGTCAAGAG
>JABWIB010000097.1:0-13994 GCA_016617825.1 Platyplectrum ornatum | reverse complement strand
GTTGGTATAGTTTTAAATACACAATGGGGCAGACTGGATGGGCCATGTGGCTCTTATCTGCCGTCACTTTCTATGTTTCTATGTTTCTATGTAATGTAGTCATGAAAGTGTTTAGGTAGATATTCTGCCTCATTAGGCATGTACCCGAGACTGGATATTCTGTAATCTGTAAATATCATTTGTGTTTGCCCTTATTTTGGATTGTACTCACGTTTTGATTTGCAGAACTGCAGAAAATGATCTTGAACAACTGAATAAACAAAAATGTTATTTATAATGAAAATTGGATCTTGTGGTGCTTTATCTGTCTTCTTTAGGGGCAACACAATACAGTGGTAACCACTCATATATATACATATTGACAGCACCTTTAAAATAATCAATACAGAATTAATGGTTCTGTAGAGAATTGGCTTCTGATTTCATATGTATACATTTATAATAAGGCCATTGAGGTTACAACAACAGGACTTGTTATCAACTAATAATTGTGTCCTGATATAAAATTATATTTGGATTCTGTTAAAAATTGTGTTCTAGCTGGTGGAGCTGGTTCAGATTAGTGAGTCAATTCATTGACTCTAATAAATCAAGAAGAATACAAAAGACTGCATAGTGCATTAAAAAAAGAAGGCGCACACAAAACCATAGGTTTTTCTGCACAAACCACTACTGAGTTGTTTTTGAGGTACGGCCCTATGGCTTTTCGAAACAGATCCTAACTAATCAAGAGATGGCCTTTGAAACCCAGTTATTACAAGAATTGTGACAGCTTTATGCATGCAAGAAAATGAGGTCCACTACATACCATCCGCAAGACAACGGCCTTTGTGAAAGAGCCAATCAGATTGTGATTGGTTTGCTGAGGAGCCTGTCGGCGGAACAGATGCATTGGCCACAGTACATGTCAGAACTAACCTATCTATACAAAAGCTCAGAACAAAGCTCTACAGTACTTTCCTCGTACTATTTGCTATTCAGGCGGAACAGCAAATTGCAGAAAGTTTTAGAGATGATCCCTGAGTTGCTGGACCAACTACCCTGTGACTGGTTCCAGGAACACCAGCGCAGAATCGCAATAGCACAAGCCTGGGTGACTCAACGAATAGAAGGGGTACAACAATGGCAGAGACTAAATTATAATTTGAGAGCCTGGGACAAATGGTCTGAAAAAAAGAGAAATGTAAGGACCACTAAACTGAATACCCTATGGGAGAAGGACCCCTACATTGTGCATGAGGTTCCAACAGCAGAGTACCACACTTACACTATCCAAAGAATTTGTGATGGGCTGGTTAAAATCATTGCCAGGAGGGGGCGTTGCCTGGCTCAGGACGGGAGCGGACGTGCCTCGCTGGAGCTCCCGCCGAGCGTTCCTGCAAACCGCTGTATACCACGGTCCGGCACCTGATAGCACTCACAGCTTACATTGGTGGTATGTACCAGCCCTCCTCCACTGCGGCGGCACTGCGCGTGATCGCTGTCTGTGCCCCCCGCGGCTGCTGCTGCACGTGCTGCCGGCCCCCTGGACGCTGCTCTGGTGAATTCAGGGGCTTGGTGGCTGCCCCCCCCCCAGATCAGCTCTGCCCCGGTGCCTGATTTTGGCCTGAGGACCCACTGCAGCTCTAGCTGTACTGCCCATCACGCTGAGGCCTGTGCTCCCTGCGCTCTCTGGGCAGCCCCCACCATCCCAGCATCTGAGACCTCGGGCACAGCACCTACCTACCTCACCACTACTCCTGTAGGCCCTCACTCCAGCCAATGTGACTTTCCTCGGGTCTGCTCTCCCTCTCCTGGGCCTGGAAAGCCACTCATTGTTTGGATACCCACATCCTTTTGCACCATCTGCTCCAGTTCCGGGATATGTACAGGTGTGCCTCTTTAACCTTGTCCCCAGCTGCCAATTGTACCCTGCTGCCGTGGGAGACTCTTTGCCGGTGGCCTTTGGCGGCTCCCTACCCCTTCCCTGAAGGGACCATGCACCTTGGCTAAAATGTCCCCGCACCCCACCTGAGGGGGAATATGGCCCGAGCAACCACAACCACCGCCTAATTATTTTTGCTGTCAGCCTACACCGTAGCCATCTCTACTACTACACTGGCTTCTACTCAATATGCTTAATGGGCAGACGCGGAGCCCCTAAGAAGACCCCTGCTCAATCACGAGGTGATTCTTCCCAGGGTGCTATCCTCACTTACATGTCGGCCTCCTCTACTCAACCTCCGCCTTCACCTAATCCAGTGCCTTCTTCTCCTCTCACAGACAGCGCCACCATGGCCACCTCCTCCTCCTCCTCACCCTGCTCTGGTGACCTCTCTGAGATTAGACGCTCTACCCACTAAAAAAGACTTCCAAGACTTGGAATCCCGGATCCAGGACACCTTGCAAGCCCAGACAGACTCCATGCATTCAGAGCTCGCCTAGACGACTTCTAGAATCACGCAGGTTGAGGCTGCTCAAAGTGAGCAGAAGGGCCTGATCTCCAAACTCCACTCCACTCTACAAGCGGAAGCACTCAAGTCTCTACAGCGGCATGTAGAGGACCTTGACAATAATCTCCAGATTCGTGGCATCCGGGAAGCCATCCCGCCCCAGGATCTTGAGAACGTTCTCACCCGGATCTTTGATGATTTGACGGAGGGCCCCCCCCCAAAGACCCAGGTGCACTTTGACTGGGCACACAGGGCGCTGAGGCCCAGGAAAGCTGCGTCTGATGAGCCACGTGATGTTATCTGCCGGGTCCATTACATCAAGGTGAAGGATGAGGTTGGCTCTCGGTCAGACCTGGAGTTTGATGGCCATCCCGTTCAGATCCTCCAAGATCTCTCTTGGCATACACTTCGCCAACGTTCTCGCCGCTGACCCTAGTTCTTCGGGAGAAGAATATTTGATACCGATGGGGATTCCCCTTCAGCATCCAAGCTACACACGAGGGGACCACGGCGACTCTCTGCTCTCTGGGGGAGATCCCAACCTTCTGCCAAACCCTTGGTATTCTACTTGCCTGAATGGGCGAAGTTTACCCAGTCCCTGATTCCAGAGACTACTTCACGGCCCTCAGAGTGGATCCCAGCCCGTTGCCAGAAGCAGAAGACCCGTCAAGCCTCCAGACTGGCAGATCCCGCTGACTCCTGATCTTTGGCTGCTAAGTGACTTACCGCCTGGTTGTCTGTTTTCTGTTGTTTCACAGGTTGCTGCTCTACCTCCACTGAGTTTTTTCTGGGGCTATCTGTGGGTCTCCCACTACGTTGCATTGCTCACATTGTTGCATTTCTCTCTGTAGCCACTGCATTGCTTTGTTTTTATTTTTATGTATATCTCCATCTATGTTTACTAGTTATATGTGTAGGTTGTATAGTTTTTTTTACTTTCTTTTTCTTTTTTGGCTTGCGTGGTTAGTGTTAACTTGGCCATTAATACCCCTGTTAGCTGCATGTTTAGTCCATGGTTCCTACTGCTCGAACCAAGGCTCTCTCAGCTACTTGTTGGGTGAGGCTTAGACTCTCTGGGTCTGCCTCTTCGTTGCCCTCCTTCCTTTTTTTTATGCTCTCTCTCCTTCTCCCCCTCCTCCAATTACCTAATCTCTGCTGATACCTTCCACCATGATTGTGCCCAGGTGGCTGTCCCCTACTCAGATAGTTGCACGTACACGCCCCTCTCTGTCCTCTTTTAATGTGAAGGGTCTGAACACTCCTGATGCTGTAGATGTTGCTTTTATTCAAGAGACCCATTTCAGAGCGGACGCCCCTCCCACCCTCCGCAGCCAGGCGTATCCCACCATTTTTTGCAATAATTACTCAGCCAGTACATCCAGAGGGGTCGCCATTATGTTTGCTAAACACATCCCCTTCTCTCTGTCCAAGTGGGTTCTGTTAGGAGACGGTAGAGGTATTTTACTTACAGGTACCCTTTTTGGTCACACTTATACTTTTGTCAATCTTTATCTTCCTAACCAGGGCCAGTCTCGCTTCTTAGTGTATGCCTTGGACCAAATTGAAAAACACAGAGTGGGTACTGTTGTCGTTGCCGGGGACCTGTACTGGCCTCTGGACCCTCCGGTGGACTCTACCTCTGGTTCCCAGAGGTCATCACTCTGTGACGTGGCTAAGGTAAGCGGGATCCTCCGTGAGCACCAGCTGGTTGGTGTGTGGCGACTATTTCAGCCTAAAGACAGAGACTATACGTTTTACCCCCCCCTGCCCAGATGTACTCCGGGATAGATTACTTCCTGGTTGACCACAGATCCCTTCCCTTGGTCTTGTCATCCTCTATTGGCTCCATTACTTGGTCTGACCATGCCCCGGTACACCTCTCCCGCTCCCTTTCGTCTCCTCAGCCGCGTGAATGGACCTGGCAGCTTAACGACCAACTCCTTCAAGACCCTCACTGTAGATCCCAACTGGCTGAGACACTTACTGACTACATCTCCCTCAATGACTCCCCGGACATCTCGAGGGTTACGCTTTGGGAAGCCCATAAATGTGTCCTTCGGGGGCTCCGTTCTCAAAAACAGAAGGCCGCCCAGAGAGAGAGTCTCCTACATACAATTCATGCTCTTGAAAGTGCCCATAAATCCTATCCGGACCCTCAGATTTTCAGGGAGCTCACCGACGCTAGGCTTGCACTTGCACAGAAATTGAATGACCAGCACAAATGGGCGCTGCGTAAGTGCAAGAGTAGATTCTATCTTAATGGCAACCGTCCTGGGAAACTCCTGGCTAGAGCCCTGCGAGCCCAATCCTATATACCCTCCCTTAAGTCTCGGTAGGGTACACTACTACACACTACCCCCGACATGGCGACGGCCTTCCGTGACTACTATTCTGCCCTTTATAACTTATCTCCGCCTCTCCGCCCGCATAACCTGACCTCCAGACACGCACTGATCTGCTCCTACTTACTAGACACCCACTACCCCTCACTTACCAGGGAGGTGTCCGACGCCCTTGAATCCCCTTCACGCTTCAGGAACTTGAGACCACCCTCAAATCCTCGCCCACAGGTAAAAGTCCTGGCCTTGACGGTTTTACCACCTCTTATTATAAAACTTTTAGCTCTACTCTGCTTCCTCTTCTGCTCTCTGCTTTTAATGACATCCCCTCTGGCTACTCTTTCTGCCCGCAATCCCTTCTTGCACATATCTCCGTTATACCTAAAGAAGGGTAGGACCCCCCCATGTGCTCCAGCTACAGGCCCATCTCCCTGCTCAATGTGGACTTAAAACTTTTTGCTAAGCTCCTGGCTAACCGACTTAAAGACCTCCTCCCCGATCTTATACATGATGATCAATGTGGATTTGTTGTCGGCCGAGTGGCTAGAGACAATACTACCCAAGCTATCAATTAGATTCACCATGTCTCTGCCTCTGGCTCCTCGGCAGTGCTCTTATCCACCGACGCAGAGAAAGCATTTGGTAGGGTTGACTGGGTGTTCATGGACTGTTTGCTGGAGCACGTGGGGCTGGGTCCTAACTGTCCCAAAAACATTGGGGCTCTTTACTCTTGTTCCTCAGCACGGGTTAATTAATGGGTCTCTTTCTGACCCTTTTGGTATCTCCAATGGTACTCGCCAGGGCTGTCCCCTGTCTCCGCTGCTTTTTGTTCTTTGTATGGAAGCCCTTGCCCTGTCCATTAGACTCAATTCGGACATTACAGGGATAGCTGTTGGAAGCAAGGAATATAAATTGGCACTATTCGCTGACGATGTACTCACATTTCTCACCAACCGGGTCACATCCTTTCCCCCTCTGCTTAAGGAACTGGACACCTTTGGGCACCTGTCCAATTTTAAAATTAATTACGACAAATCTGTGGCGATGTCCCTAGGGGTACCCCCCTCAAGCCTTTCCAAACTGCAAGCCTTTTTCCGTTCAAGTGGACCATTTCATCCCTCCGCTACCTCGGTATTAATCTCACTCCTACACTGCAAAGCTTGTACTCGGCCAACTTTCCCCCCTTGCTAAGACGGATTTGGACAGGTGGAGCCCTAAATGGCTCTCATGGTTTGGAAGAATCAATATTATTAAGATGAACGTCCTGTCCAAATTACTTTATTTGCTCCAGACCCTCCCCATCCATGTCCCCCCGTCTCTATTCCTTGACTTCCAACGGCTTATCAGAAAGTTTATATGGCAAGGCAAATGGCCGAGATGTAGTATTCAAACTTTGTATCGTTCCAAGGCCTCTGGAGGCTTACAACTACCAAATCTACTGTCCTACTATTCTGCTATCCAGCTTAGTAGAGTGATGGACTGGGTGGGGGCACCTGCACGGAAACAGTGGGTGGAGATAGAGAATGCCGCTTCTACCGTCTCCTTACATATCCTTCCCTGGCTATCCTCCTTTCCTAACCCACCCCACGATTGGCCCGACTTTCCGTTCATGGAGACAACTTAGACAGACTGACTCGATATCTTCCCTTGTCTCTCCCCTCACACCCCTTCTTCTCAATCCTGCCTTTCCTCCTGGTAACTCTGCGAGGGCACTCTTGCCCTGGATTGGGGTGAGGATCCTGCAGATCAGCCAGCAGGTGCGAGGGGGAATGCCTGCTCCCCTTTGATGATTTGCAATCCACCTTTCACATTGCTTCTAGGGAGCAGTGGGTGTATTTTCAAATAAAACACTTTTTTGAATCCTCACCTCGTCATGCTGTATCTACACTGTACAGTCTCTTAACAGATTCTTCCTCCTCTTTTCCCTCTTATGTAGCCTCATGGAACAAGGAACTGACCTCTCTCCCTACAGACGACCAATGGTACCTGATACTCCGGGCAACTCACCACTGCTCACCTAGTCTGAACGTGGTTGAGAACCAATACAAGGTCCTCTCCCACTGGTACATGGTCCCCCACCGTCTCCACAATATCTCCGCAACCTTACCCACACAATGCTGGCAATGTCAGGAGTCCATTGGCACCTTCATACATATATGGTGGGACTGTCCGAGGCTGGGGCCCTTCTGGCGGGCGGTCCAAGAGATTGCAGGTAGACCCACGTACTGGCTTCTTTCCTGTCCTCCCCAATCTCTGGCCCTGTATAAGAAGTCACTGTTTTCCTGGCTGAGCTTGGCCGCTAAAGCGGTAATACCGACCCACTGGAGATCTACTGTGCCTCCTACGCTTTCTGAATGGTTTCAACGTGTAAATTTTTACATGCTTATGGAGGATATAATTTCGTCAGCGGAGGATCGCTGTGATACCTTTGGGAAAACGTGGTCCCGATGGCTGGAATTTAAGACAACACCCGAGTTTCACTCCCTGTGGGGTTTGACGCCACCTGCTCCCCCTTCACCTCCACATTAATCTCTATTGAAGGTTTTAGCTTTTTTCTCCAGATATGTTTTGCTTAATCTGTCTATTGTCGCAGGATTAGGTACTCTCCTTACCCTCCTCCCTCCTTCCCCATTGCTTCCACTTTCTCTTTTCTATGTATAATGTCTCGGTAACTGTCTCTTGGTTGTACAATGTATCGCAAGCCTTCGGCCGCTTTTCCACTTGTAGTTAAGCCTACTGTTAGCTTTGCCTGTTCAAGGACCCATCTGTACCCGGTATGTTATTTGTTTATGTTTCTTTGTCTTCCCAATACGGAACACTGTATGGTTCTCCTCTCGTTCTGTATTGCTGTTACTGATGATGTTCCAATAAATAAAGATTGTTAAAAAAAAAAAATCATTGCCAGGGAGCAAATCAAACTCTGCACCAGCGCAGTCCCCGCAACTGCTTCCAAAGTCTTACCTGAGATAGATGGACAGTTGCCTTCCATGGGTAGTCCCTGTAATGACCCCATGGACCCCATGGGGGGGGGCACTCCCGTGCCCTCAGTCTCCACCCAATCTCTCATAACTGACTAGGAAAAGGGTGGGATTGTCGATGTTGAGGATATTAATGTGTGTGTGGTCCTGAACCTCCAGTGTTAGAGATACGTAGATCCTAACATACTATTCAAGGAATAACACCTGCCAGATATAAAAAGTAAACTGATGGTTTATTGTTATGTTATAACCAATTTTCCTTTTCAGGATTGAACTTTTGTGCATGCGTAGGGACACGCATATTTTTAGCCGGGAAGTATGTGATACCCCAGGTATACTGTACCTGTATACTGTACTGTACTGTACCTTTAAATCTTACTGTGTTATTTACCCACATTACTTGCATGCAGACTTTACCTCTGAACCCTGCTATTTCTGATTGGTCAAGAGGAGTTGGAAGTCTGCCAAGAGACAGCGTGGTATGGACTGAGAGAGAACTGTGCTATTCTGGAAGTGAAAGGAACAAGTGTGTGCTGCAGACCTTGAAGGTGCTGCTGGTGTTTCAGAAAGGGCAGCTTCGGTTTGCTGCCTGTAGCTGAGGACCAGGAGAAGGACTTCTGGGATCGTTGCCTGAGTGCCAGAGATCCAGAAGACCACTGGAAGCAGTTGCTGTGTAACCTGATCGTTGGAAGAAACCTTTGTTATTACACTGGGATTACAAATCTGGCCTTAAAATGAATGTATTCATTTGTCAGTAAACTTACTTTGTCTCTTTAGAACTCTAGGAGCCTTCACCTTGATCAAGAGCTTGATAACTGCAACTTTGCATGTGTCATGTGACTGTGGCCAAAGCAACTTATTGAAGTTGTGCTGAATAATTATTTTGTGCATTGTTATATATTGGATAAGTGTTAATAAGTTAGGGTAAAGTAAGAGAACTTGCTAGATAAGAGTTTAGAGTAAATTAGATTAAATCGGAGTAAGGAAAAGTTGTCATAATCCATTTGTGCAATAAATGCTTGAAACCTAACGGTATTCTTCTCTCTACCCACTGTGGGTTTCTATCCTACCTGTCTCACTCTAGGGTGAGCTCAGTTCTTGGGGTAGAAGAAAGAGAGCGCTGGGAACACCTGTATCAACTCACCAGAAGCCACGCCACCACAATTGCTTGTTAAGTGTTCTTTCCTGTACACTGGAATAATCATAATGACCTCCACCTTATTCATCCATAATTTAGACCACTTACAAGTCCTAAACTTTACTGTAACATGAGTAATATCCCCTGTCACTACCCTCTATCAAGCAAATATGGTAGGGTATGGTAGAGCTTATGCTTTTAAACCCCTGCCTGATGGGACTTGTATGCGTATTAGTGGAAAAAAAAAATGTATACTTCAAAATGTAAACAATTGCAAAGCTCTGTACTATTCCAAACCGCCAACCTTTTATATATCAATTAATCAAGATGACCGAATAATAAACAAAGTGGTTGATGATAAAAAATATAATTTTTTTTTAACGCCAATAAAATAAAGTAAAATATACTTCAATTCACATGATCATTATTCAATCACTCCCACTGTATCACATAAACTGCTGTTTTGGATAATCTATTAACTATAGATTATAATCAATTAAACGGCTCATACGCAGAAATATAGAAGAAGAATGCACCAAGTCTCACATTCAGATCTTGAAATGTGGGAATAGGAGACTCTAGCTGGAATCCAAAAATCAAGGCTCCAGCTGCAAAGATGTCCGTCTGTCAGCTGACCTTTGACAGAAGTTGATCAGGCCATATAATGTGGAACACTCCCTTTCAGAAAAAAATTCAAATGGACTTTTTTACTTCTTTAAAAGGAACTTGCAATCCAAAGTCTAACTGGTGGCCACCCAGAAGACTAGATGTAACAGGAAAAATTAGTCTTTTAGAGATCAAATAACATAGCCGTCCAGCGGTATATCGTGGGATCTGTGGAGCTCATTATGATTAAGAAAGAGGACCAAACACATCACCTTTGAGTTCCACAGATCCCACGATACCACAGATCATCATCAGTACCTAGCATTATATGTCCCAAGTGTTCTTTGCTCTCTGTATTTCTGGACATGTTCCTTTTCTGCTATCCAGACTTTGAAATATTTTATTTATTTATAAAATACGAGGAAAACATGTGAAATTGTACATCTAAACAAAAACATATAAACTGCAGGAAAGTAAATTTCAACTTTTTATTAATAAACTGTTTATTCAGTTTTATTTATTTTTAGTAGTACAACAGCAGCAGAGAAAACGGTACATGACAATGCCGATGGTGTCAAGACATAACAGTTAGAATACATATGGCACATTTCAACAAGGTAACAAGGTGAGATGATCAGGAATTGAGACAGGCACTTTAATAGGAACAGTATATGGGTTTGAATATCAGTAGGTAAAAGGTCGATGTACGTACCATAAGTAAATTTCAACTTTAACGAAACAAATTAAATTAAAAAGTGTTGTTTCCCTCCCCAAATCTATATAACAGTTTAGAAAGGCTGACTAGAGTAAGTGTGCAGTAGACAAATGCACACATTGTCCCAATGGAAAGAAGGAAAAATCCACTTAAGTAAAATTAACTTTGACTTAATATCAAAAAAAATTTGTACAGGTTTAACCATCCACCTGATTTCATCTTATTTTCAAATGGAGTTTAATCTTTAATCTTTGGTAATCCATGAAGTTGCTTGGGATACTAATTTTAATACATTTCTGATATTTATGTTTTATATATTTATAAAAGCAATAAATTATAAATAGTGCTACCAATACATTTATAAAACAATTTTTTCATATCTTTATTCTTCAAGCTGTATATTATCAAAGGGGTTCCCACTGTGTAAAACAAGGATAAGACTTTGCTTAAGTTCAAAGGCTGTCCGCTTTTTGGTAGAACATAAATAGTAAAGAGTGAGGTATAAAATATGGACACTGTTGCCAGGTGGGAGCTACAGGTGGAAAAGGCCTTTTGTCTCTCATTAATAGAAGAAATCCTCAAGATGACTTGGATAATATAAACATAGGAGACTATAACGAATAGGAAAGGCATAAAAAGCACCGGAAAGCTAAGAAACACCACTTCGATTTGCACAATTGCTGTATTGGAACATGAAAGTTCTAATAATGGTTGATAGTCACAAAAAAAGTGGTCAATGACATTAGGTCCACAAAAGTGTAGCAAAGCTATGGTTGTTGTGTCAATCAGGGTGAAACTTAAAGTTAACAACCATGACATAATAATCAATTTTAGACAAAATTTGCTTTCCATTATGCAATTATAATGCAACGGGTTACAGATAGCTAAATATCTATCGTAAGACATCACTGCCAGAAGAAGACATTCAGAACATTCAGAGACCACAAAAAAATAAAATTGTGTGATGCAGCCTACAAAAGTAATTCTTCCCACTTGGTGGACAATGGTATGAAGCATGTTGGGGACAATGGTTGAGGTTAGCATGATGTCAGATATGGAGAGTTGTGTTAGTAAAAAGTACATGGGGGTGTGGAGGTTCACAAAAAAGATAATGAAAGACATTGTTCTAAGACTTTTGAGGTTTTGGGATCCCAAGAGAATGACATCAGTGATGAAAGTAATATTCCTCTCTTGCATTTCTTTAATAAGACAAAATCATTGCACAGCAATAATTAGAACATTATCGACTATATTCAGTACTTTTATACAATTGTAAATGAACACACCGCATTATATATATATAGAAAAAAGGTAAAACTAAATAACCTCTAACCAGTTTTTTGCTATTATTGTATATTTAGAGACCGTACTAAAAAGTAGGTTCATTAAACATACACCTATTGCCTTGAAGAGCTTTGGTCTCCAAAAAAATATATTGATTAGGTTTCCATGACATGGGAACACAAGACAATCTGTCACATAGGTCCCAGGTTTTTTCTGGGACTTTTTAGGATGCACAAAATTTGCTGATTTTACATGGAGATAGTGTGGTTAAATTTCACTTGAAAATATATAGATTAGTAAAAAGGAAAAGCAAAAGTGAACAACTTTTATCATCATAAATGCAAGAAGGATTGAAGCATCTAAGAAAATACTTTTTATATATTAAAAAAGAATAAAATGTCAATGTAAACGGAACATTTAAACATAAGACAAATAAAATACAGTTAAAAGAAAATTGGTTACAGATTGTATGATTGTATCAAAGAACCACGTTATGAAGACTAAATTATATACATGTATTCAACATAACATTTACATTATATCACTTCAAATCAGGCGAATTTTGGCGGCCGTCAAGGGCGGCAGCGTAAAAAAAAATTGCGTAATTTTTTTTTTTTTAATTGTCAATTCATTTATTTCAGGAAGACCACACTCTTAACTACAATGTACAAATGTATTAGAGTCTTATATGAAGAATAATAATTCTGTATATATCTATAGCTGCCCATACACTATACGAAATCATCGTTTACACAGAAAACGAACGACTTATCGTACAGTGTATGGGAAAGATTTTTCTTGGCATGAGGCCAAAATCGTTTCAAATCATAGTTTTCTGGTAGTGGAGATCTTTCGGGATGCACAATTTAGGTTATATGTTTTGCTATTAAATCGTACAGTGTATGGGCACTACTAGTGATGTACACGATAATGTAACCGATATTGTAAACGAATATAGCAGCTACGGGAGGTCATTACCCTCAACGTTATGTGCAATACAGCCGGAAGTGNATAATGGATGGGCGGCACATAATAGATTTACTGCGAAAGGACGTTCGTTCACAACAGAACGTTACACGATTAAACGTTNTGGTAATGACACAAATGGAAGCACTACAATATATAACACTGTAGAACATGGGAACGGCTTGTGAACCTTTATGAAGCATTACAGAAACTGTTACGTGTGTACAATGAAGCAATGAAATGTCTAGTTTGTACGATCGGAAATGGACGATATCTCGCCGTATGAAAGAACGTTGTAGGAACAAATATTCCAAGCTACAACAAAGATCAATTGCTAATACTGTCAAGGTGGCCCCGTTCCCGTGTTTATCGCCACCGACAAACAGGGTGATTTCCCATCTGGAAAATGACCCTGATCAAGGCCGCTCCACGGGAATGATGTCGTTCCCATGAAGGCCTATGGGGGGCGTGAAATTATTAAAAAATTATAAATAAAAGAATAAATGAATAATCAATTTTAATACAATATAGTCACCCATGTGTGGCGGCGTCTCTATACTGCACGGAGAGGACGGTGTATATGCGGGACGCCGTCACGTACATACAGCGTCCTCTCCGTGCACGAGACAGATGCCGCCGCAAAGTAGAAGGTGCAGTGCACCGCTGTGGTGAACAACGAACTGTTGAGATGGGAGAGTAATAATTTATTGTACATGTTGTGTTGTGGTACTAGGTATTTTGTGTAATGTTTGTTTTTTTTTTACTAAAGCACATCAACTGAAAATCCAAATGTTGAAGAAATTCCATTGTGTATGTTAACCGCCTTTTAGTCGCCGTTCGTATCTTTTTGTGTTGGCCAGCCACGGGGCTATTTACTTCAGACCGCACGATATTCGTGAGGACGGAACCAAAAAGCGCCCTTATATGGCCATCTTCACATCCCCTATTACATGTTCAAACTGGTAGGGCCCGTGTATGCAACCCTACATCACTGTACATGTTTGTACAAATGTTCTAAAACATCGTCTAGTATATACGGTTAAAGCAAAAAAAATTAAACAAAAAAAAGGGACATATGGGTATGTAAGATTTGCCAAGAGTAAAATTTTCATGGTAAGTGGTGTAAACTGTGCTTGCATATGTTGTAACGCAAAGGATAATAAAATAACACATACCAAAATCAACATTTGCACATATTCAAAACAGTTACATGCTTATTATTACAAAATTTTAACAACACAAATGTCAACAATGGCTGATTATTAGCATTATAAAATCTTTATAATGCTAATACTTAAAAAGTATCCTAGCAGACAACTGTTCCATACGGGACACATTTTTAATCATAATTTTGGTTTTATTTTGCATTTCCTCTGCAAGGGCCTTGTTTTTCTGCAGGAGTTGCATAAATTTGAAATGTGGTTCATCCAACCTGCATGTCTCCTCCACATTCCCATTGCTGCCAGTATCACTGCCATTGCTCGTTGAAGAGATCAATATTGGTTCTGAAAAAATTTTTTTAATAAGATTGCACGT
>JABWIB010000096.1:184475-198264 GCA_016617825.1 Platyplectrum ornatum | reverse complement strand
GGTGGAAATAAAAGGACTGTAGTATACAGGGGGGAATAAAAATACTGGTGTATACAGGGGGGAATAAAAATACTGGAGTATACAGGTGGAAATTAAATGACTTGGGTATACAGGTGGAAATAAAAGGACTGGGGCATACAGGGGGAATAAAAATACCAGGGCATACAGTGGGATATAAAAGGACTGGAGTATACAAGTGGAAATAAGAGGATTGGAGTATACAGGTGGAAATAAAAGGACTGGGGCAAAACAGGTTACTAGAAATTGTGTATATTTATCCTGTATATATTACATCTAGAACTTGCAAACCCTAGAAGATCTACAAGGATTTGTGAATATTTAATGCTATTCATAGAATGTTACAGCTTTTTAATTTAGCATAGTCATACATTTTTTAAGCAAAATTATTAACTCCTTTTCTTTAATTCAGAAGTACCAGCGACATTTATCTTTTCATAATACATTACTTACAACTTAAATCTTCAGTTCTCTNAACACTCAACACTTTCTGAGTGACCTTCTATTAATATTTGTTTTGCCTGGATCCATGGTTCTTGTTGCACGCATCCCAAAATTATTGACGTGTACCAAAAACAAATTAGTGGAAATAAAGTTTACATCGCAACCTCTGACAAGTAGAGTATATTTTTCCACAGAAAATATGAATAATTTATCAAACACAGATATGTAAATATATAAAGCTGCACTGGCAGCAAATTTACAGTTAAATAAGAAAAAACAAAAAAACCAAAACTGAAATAGCCAATTACTTTGATTTTTAGAAAGAAGCGAAAGCTGTTCAGTTATTCTTTTACAATAAATGTTTTATAAACTTAAACAAAAGGGAAACTCAGAGTAATGCTTCAATGTCAAGATTTTAACTTAATGAAAGTTCAGACTACAACGGTAAAATGTTAAAGAAAAATGAAAAGAAATTTTTCATTTGCTGGGCAAAAAAAAAGAGAAATGAAAAAGTTTTCAAAGACATAACAATATTTCTAAACATTCTACTGTTAACCCTTCGTATGCAATAAAAAGAACATACACGCAAGGCCTTATCCAGAGTTGTGCATCCCCCCTGCTTTTCAGGTGGATGTGCAGTGAAAAGGGCAGCGAACAGTTAAGCATTTAACAGGAACAAGTTTAAACACACTGGATGGGTAGTAACTAGTGGTGCCACTCACCTGGTAGTGTTTCTCTATTTTCTGTTTTCTGGGAGGCATGGTTAACCAAAGGAAGTGTGGTCTTGAAGCCATGTACCTGAAGCAAGGTCCCCTTTCGGTTCAGGATTTCCCCACCTTCCCTCCATTTGTTTGGTTTTCATGGGTTGTGTTAGTTTTTCTCAGGTGCTATTTACATTCAATATCTAACGGCGCAGGTGGAGTAGAGGCCGGGCTGGTATGATGTAGCTTAAGGTGTTGGCAACGGATATATACACGGATACATATAAGGTTTATCTATGGCCACAGTAGAGACTCTCCCTGACGGGACGGACTCATACTGAATAAGGAATAGCCCAAAAGCGGAGAGCTCCAGCTTTAATCAAATGATTTCATTGTTCTTATAGTTATTTATTATCATATTTGTTATTCAATGTTATGCATCAGCTTTCTTTGTTCCCCATCAATTGGTTAGGTAGTTAATGGTTACAGTTAAAATTTTAATAAATTAAAATTTCAATAGTGATTCATTTATAGTCAATAGTTAGACCTAAGTCGATGTTGTTGTGTCTTATTTCAGTTGTTGTGTTTTAATTCGTTTGAAGGTGGTGTTTTTTGGGTGACACCAATAGTTCACTGCCTCATCCATGTGTAGTCTATGAACACTGTGCATACTCACAACTAGCATAGAAAGACAGTAGCCCATCCATCTCCATGCGCATCTGATTGCTCTGCGATAGTGGAACAAGGAGTTTCTCTATATTTAAATAAGAAAAGGGGNATTTTTTCTCTTTTAAATAGTTGCGGTAGCAGGGTAAGCTGCCTGAGCAACACCTATACGCTTACACCATCCCAAACACCTATACGATTACACCATCCCAAACACCTATATGCTTACACCATCCCAGAGATGGAAAAAAAAACAAATGTTTAAGTTAATTTACTTTTAATAAATATATATTATTAATATGTATTAAATAACGTTTTCATCATTTTTGTATAACAAAAACTAGTTCAAAAAAATGTAGCATACCTGTACGATATTCTGTCATTGCAAAAATACATTTCAAATAACGGACCATTAAGTCCATAGAAAACTACAGAGACTATGGCTGTAGAAGCCACAGCCTCTGCACATACGGCTCCAAATTCAGGGAAGGTGCATTCTGTGCATTCTATACTGAGGTGGATCATGCACAATCCATATGTCTCTAAAACACTGCATCAGCTCCACAAACTCATGAACATGTGATATTGTACTTATGATGTAGTAGATAAAAGGGTAAAACTTGGTTGGTAAATGAAAAATGCTTTGCATCTGATGAAATGTTTTAAATAAAATCACAATTTAGCATTATGTGGGGATGTTTTCTTATTTTTTAATATTTCTTAATATAGACTTTTATTTCAAACAGATCCACTAGTTTCTTTGTCTTACCTGGTTCTTTAATCATGGCATAGCTCAATAAGGTATGTATCTTATACCGCATTCATGGTGTTTCACCTCATGTCCTGTACTTCTTACATTTTTACCCTTCATATCTTACTATGGCTGTGATAGTCTCATATACACTGCTGAAGGCTTTTTACTTCCGTCCTCTTTTATCTCATCTCTTATTGAAGCTTTTATCACTGACTACGCTTTCTTCCTAAAAACACTACTTTTTGCTGTCTTTTATTAACTCGTTATTGTATCTCAACCATTTGGTGTGTAGTTTATTGCTTATAAATATAAATCCAAAATGTTGAGTCTGTTTCATTCATTATGCTGCTTGCTTATTATACCCTTTCTAAGTATATTGCAGAACTTTAGTAAATACTGTTATTTATGACCCTTGAGCGTATCTTTTCACCTTCTGAAAACTCTTTGATTCTTTATTGCTGTTTATTCAACCCACAGTTCTGGAATTTAAGGCACAGTATTTATTAGAACGTTTTTCAGACTACAATGTCATTAGCAACTCTCTGGTAGCTAACTAGCACTGCTAATGGTACTGACTGTTTATATGGTATCTGGCAAGAGCAATTCTGAATCGCTGATTTACCTAAACTCACACAAGCAGGTCATCCTGCCAAACATCATTTACATAATAATGATGCAAATGCAATTTATTATGCTAATTTTTTGGATACTATTTTAATTTGGAACTTTTATCTACATATTTAAACAGGGAAAGATGTTTTAGAAAGAGATGGAAACATGAAAGAAATAACTATTTCAGCTGTTCCGTGCATAAAGTGATTGGCTTTTTCTCTCATTTTGATCAATACTTAACTGAACCTAGAGAACTAGTCCCATCATCCCATCCCATTATTAATCCAATATTGCCAGTGCAAATCAACCACCCTCACACACAAACTTTAGAATGGCATGGACGGAAATATTTGTCGTAAATCCAGTCTCTGGTCACATTACATATACTATAATGTTTTTTTGTGTTCATCTGGTATATTTCAAATGGAATAATAATGTGGGTTTTTGTTATAAATAGCTTATGTTATTTCTTTACTAAGAAAGGAAACTGACATCATCAAACTGGAGTTTTGACTGCTATTTTGTACAGTCAACACAGCGTTAGATGTCTTGAACTGCATCCTATTGATATAGAGACCCAAAGAAATGAGTCCATATAGGAAGATGGCTTTCAATACAGTTCTCTGGCGGTACTCTCAGATTGGTCAGACAAATATATATTATTAAAATGCCTTTTCATTGCCCCCCATTAATAGGGTTATTTAAATTCATCATATTTAAATATATCCCCAAAACCTGATTCTCTAGAGTTTGTTTTTTTTGCATAATATTTAACTTAAGATAAGGGTGAAATCACGGTGGAGCTCATAAACCTTGGGAAGTTTACAGAATTCCCAGTTAGTTTAAATAGCGTGACAAATATTGCAATCTTGGTGCCATTTTATGATGCGTTTCATATGTTGTAAATACAGCAGTAATAAAAAGTAATTGTTTTCAGAGCAGTTTAATGCATATGCCTGTAGTTTTTGCTTAATACTATAATAATACCTAGGTGACATGTGTCATGAATTGTTACGGGCTATATAATGAAGTAATGTTACAGTTTGCTTAGTTACTAATTATGGTACTGCGTAATAAACAAAATCCTCATGTGCACGTAATAAAGGGAAAAAGCTTCTTACGTTTTTAAACACACAGGGGTATATATTTACTAAGCGGTGAGTTTGCAGTGAGATTGAAAAGTGGGGATGCTGCCCATAACAACCAATCAGATTCAAGCTTTCAGTTTCATTTTACACACTGAAGAATGTGAAATCACATCTGATTGATTGCTATGGGCAACATCCCCACTTTCCAATTTCACTGCAATCTTACCGCTTAGTAAATATACCCCCATAGGATCTTTAAAAGGTCTGTACATTTGACACGTATTTTCGTAAGAACACTTGCAACTACTTAATCAGGGCCAGACTGGCCATCTGGCACTTCTGGCAAATGCCAGATGGGCCACTGGAGTGATGGGCCGCTACGAAGTGCTGCTGGAGAGCTTCAGTCATCCACCAATCACTGTGCTAACAGCCATTCACTGACTGTCTGCCGGCTAGACAAAAAAAAGGATAACTATCAGCAGTCTGATTGGTGGATAGCTCCAGGTGGGCCTGTAAGCATTAAATTCCAGGGCTGATTTTTAGTCTTAGGTACAGCGGTGAATACTGCAATTGTGTATTTTTATGGTGTTCCTAACTCTGGAACAGACCAGATTATGGCCTATGGATTTATTAAGATGCAGGAGCGGGAAAGTGGTGAAGTTGATAATAGCAACCAATCAGATTCTAGCTCTCACTTTACATGCTTGATAATGTCAGCAAGAATCTGATTGGATGCAATAGTCAACAATAGGCAATATAAGTCTATGTTTTCATAAAGATAGGACAAAGCAATGCAGCTGGGAATACACAATTTTGTTGTCAGGCTTGTAGTGCATTATTGTTGATTCTACGCAATGGACAAATTGTTTGATCTAGGCCAAATGAACTTCTTTAATCTAATGTTAGATTGATCTAATACACTTTCATAAAGCTGCTCTGGCTACTGTGAACAATTGTGTGGGTTTAATCAGTATTGTATTTTGCTGTCTGACAGTATGTCTGATGATCTACGTTATCTGTTATGTGAAAGAAATCTTTCTATCTGTTCTAAATATTTAAAGTTCACCTCACAATAAGGTTATGGCCTAAATTTACTAAGCAGGGAGATTGCAAATTGGGGATGTTGCCCATAGCAACCAATCAGATTTGAGCTCACATTCTTCAGTATGTAAAATGAAACAGAGAGTTCAAATCTGATGAATTTAGGCCTGTATGTATCTTAAATTATATTTAACTTATACCCCGTTCACAAAAAAGTCTATAAGGTAATTCAGTCAATTTCCCGTGTTGACTGAACTACCAGGGTAGTATTCATATTTTAAACGTTGCTAAAATTACTACTAACTACCCTGGTTCATTGTGAACGGTGTAAATTGTGAATTACCACAGTAATTCAGCACTGTGAACAGGGTTAATTACCAGGGTAATTCAGATCCACAGCTGGCTCTGTAAAAACAGATTTACCCGGGTAGTTTATGTGAACGGGGTATTAAAAGTCAACAAATGTATATGTAGTGGCATATTACACAGATCCACAGTTTACAATGAGTGTGCCCAATTCAGAGGTCTTACAATAGAAACTCTGGTTAGGATGTAATGAAAATGAGCATACATTTGAAACATGCATTGTATATGTTGTATGTATTTATTGGCTTAGGGGCATAAGTGTACATGTTTCCAGGACCGGCCCTAGCTAATTTGGTGCCCTAGACAAGATTTTGGCTGGTGCCCCTTAACTAACTTTATAGGTGCACACACAAAAACATATACATGCCACAAAGTACCAAGACTAGTATGTGTGGGACTATATTACTGACAACCATCCCTAATAAAAGTAAATAAATACAAATTTTAAGAATAGAAAATTTTTTTTTCATCCATGTCTGCCCCTTTTATAAGGTCATCTATTCTAGTCTGGCTGTATAAATGTGTTTTTCAGACCCTTATCCAGATGCTGCCCTAGGTGAGTTGCCTGTACTGCCTATGATTAGGGCAGGGCCGGTACTATATGTTTCAAAGTACCATTGTTATTTTAATGTAGTCCCTGTCTTTATGCAGGAACTGGTTGTTATATTATGTAAGTTATGAAGTCGGGGAACCACTGGTCTCAGGAAGCTGGTAGCTGCAGACAGTTACAGGGGTTAGGGAAAAGTAACTGTCAAGGCGGAGAGTTAGAGAGAGAGAGAGAGAGAGAGAGAGAGCAAAGGATGGAAAAAATGAGACAGAAATCCAAGAGACACACAGACAGTAAGATAAAATGACCTGATACTGAGCCGCTGATAGAAGGGAGATCAGTGTCTGCAAACTGAAGGAAACAAAGTGACAGCACATAAAGTGTGGACTTCAGAGAAAGGGACAGAAGTATTCATTCCCTGTGCTACATTGATTGAATGGATGCTCAGCTATACCCCCGTCATAGATCTTCCGCTAAGTGTCTCATTTTGGATAGAGTAGACAGTTATAAAAGAGGCCAAAACTGATATAAGGCGCCTTATTCATCAAGTGCACCAACAAAAGAAGATTTATATTCGTACTGGTAGGGAGTAGGGACTAGTTATATGAACTCCTACCAAATACAAAGAGACCTAACTCTTGTATGTATGTTTATATATTAATATTATATAGTATATTTAATTATTAATGTTTTCATGTCATTTGTTTAATCAGTAATATTAGATGAAGTAATTTTGAAAGGTTTGTGAAAGAGCTGTGTCATGGGACATTTAATGAATGAAAATCTCCTCCATCTTACACCAGCCCTAAAGAGGATGATTTAAGACTTTCTCATTGTAATAAAGTTGAACATTCTTTCCGCTACCCTAAAAACAAGTGTAAGCACTGCTTAAGATCAGCTCCACTGGCTCTACAACATACAGTACTATATCACGTTTATGTTTAGTGTCACTCATAAACAAAAGTGTTTGCAAACAGTCAATAGTGTGGAAAACAACCATATCATCTGTCCTTTCTAGCAAGTCAGCATTAGAAAGCTTCCCTGCAATAAAATAAGTCTTTGAATGCTAAGTGGTCATGCTTTACGTCTTTTCCCCATTTAGGAATCTATTTACATAAACATTGGTTTTTAAATGTACAAGCTAAAGCCAAACCAGATTCTTTTTTCCTCGCAGAGAACTTGCCGGCATTGTTCATTAAGTTTATTAACTCTTACCTGTCCTGTGTGGTCTTCAGATGGCCATTATTATTACTCTGCTCCAGGAGTTAGTAGACCCACACTGAGTATATGCGAACCAGCGATGGGATGCAGGATATATATCGATCGACATGGAAACAGCAGTTTTCTATGGCGATCCATGCTTTGAAAATATAATGAAGTTCATTTTCATGTGATAATGCCCATTTTCACTTGAGGAACCAAAAATACACCAGCATGGAGGTAGGGATAAAATCATGCCCAAACCCCGTCCCCAAACAGTAAATCTTCCATTTACTATGGCTTCAAGTCGTCAAGCAACCCAATTCATTGTAACGATCGGGGATGAGGCAACCCTGTCTTACTGGTTGCTATGGGCAGCAGTTTGGTAAATCTAGCCCTTGTACTCCCATAGTCTCTTCATTGATAAATATGGCCTGTTGTGACTAGGACTTCTTCTGCCCAATGCACCAAGAGACTATATATATATATAGTGCACTGTAAGTATTAGTCCTGTAAGAGTCACTGGCTGCAATTAGCTCAATGTTACTTAATAATGATGTATTGTCCTTAATAAAGATATACATATCATATTGGATCAAAATCCACTAACATTCAATGGCACACAGTGGTCTAACACACTGAAGTGTAGTAGTAGTAGTATCCCTATGGTGTTTGAACCGAGACCCCCTGCCCTGGACTCTGGAAATAAGATTCAGAACCAAAGCAAAGCCTTCTACAGGCATTAGCCAGCCACAGCTCACATTCTCTGCTCCACCCCCATGCTACCGACTCTTGGTTTCTCCCTGGAGTTGGTTGCCTTTCTCCAATACTAAGGACAGCCCTGTAGTTAAGTATCATGGTGCAATACTGAAGTTAAGTTATTTTTCACAGAGCCTTAACATAGGTACATTTTGATAGACAATGCATCAGAATCAGAGTCATACCCTTCCCTATTCAGATTGGATTGTGGACATATTTTGTGTGTGTGTGTGCTGTCAGTGCTACTCAATTTACATGTATTGTAAAACATAAAGACTTAAATGCAATCAGACTCTTCTTGCTATATTTTACGGTTAGGGATTACTGCCAAATTAGACCTGGCCAACTGGTGACTCTTCAAACTACTGGTCCCAGCATGCTTTGTCAGGTATCAACTATGGTCATCCAGTTAAAACATACTTGGACTTAGTTTGACAACACAAGGAGTGAATAACAAACCAGACTTCCGTACATTTTCTGTGTACTTCAGAAAACTGTAGGTAACATGTGGCTGATTTGAGGGTATCTGTGGGATTCAATGACAGGAAAATTGGATTCTGAATCCTGTTGAATTTCTAATGACACTTAGGAGCATCTAATAACGTACATAGTTATGTACAATTTGGATTTGTACAATTTTGGTGAAGATTGTATAAAACACATAGAATGGTTATGTATGGCTATAATATATTGAATATGTTGTTTGACAGCTTTATACAAATATGTATTTAGTACATGCACCAGTTGATTCAACAAGATGATTTAGGGTTCATATTTACAAACTGCGAATAATGGCAGGTGATTAATTTTCTGCGCGATATAAGACACACAGTTGAGATTTTTTTTCTACAATCCTATTTCGAGAAGCGTAAAACCTTGGCGGAGCAATCATATTGCAACAAAATAGTTTCACAATCAAACCTCCATGAATCAATTGTTGACAGCTTTGAATCTGAGCAGCACAGAGGGTGGTCAGAACAGCTGCTGCTAAAGCTGCTACAGGCCTATATTGAGAGACATGGACAAGTCAGGTTGTATGGAAATAATGCTAGGAAGCACACAGTAGTCAGGTTACTAGTGACAGAAAAAGGGAGAAGTTTGTTTTGTGACTTTTTTTGAACAGCTGCACCTGTTACGTGTGGAGCGTTCATCATCAGAACTCTGTACTTGTCAAAGGAAAGAAAGTGCCCTGTATCCAAACCATCAACTGGGTTATAGGTGATACAATTGGAATTCATTAATGATGATGTCCTCCTTTTCACTAATTTCCTATTTAACTATGTATAAACATAAGGTATTGTGCGGTCTATATGATAGAAACTAACCAAGCTATATGCATTTATAAGTTATTATATTTTATTTAATAAACATATGTATTTAAACAGGAAAAACCAAATAATATTGTATTTTATTAGGCACAATACAAATAAATAGGCCCTCTTCTGTGTCATTTTTTATGAATTAAACTTCTATAGAAAGGGCATATAGAGAATAAAGATCACTTTTCTTCATAAGAGTTCTCTCTTTTTGAGCCGTTAAATAAAGTCACAGGTCTAAATTTACTAAGCAGTTAAATTGAAAAATTGGGGATGTTGCCCATAGCATCAGATTCAAGCTCCCAGTTCCATTTTACACACTGGAGCTTGAATCCGATTGGTTGCTATAGGCAACATCCCCACTTCTCAATCTCACTGTAATCTCACCGCTTAGTAAATTTAGGCCACAGTGATAAAAAATTAGGGCTATTAAGGTTATGCTCATAGATTTTCACTTACCCTAGTCTTCCAGAGTCTTCTTCTTTCCTAGATGATGTAGACAGGTTTGGAATTAAAAATATGTAAACAGACGTCATAATTAGCAGCCTATAAATCCATAGTAGATATAATTTGTTGGTCTGGTATGAAATGTCAACAGGTACAACATGCTCACTGTTAAAAATAATGTCAGCTGAATATTATGAAAGTATTTATTTCTAGAATCTAACGTATTATTCCCCAAAAATCTAGGAAAAATGTTCTTAACAACTAACAACTGGGTAATTGGTAAAAGAATGGCAATAGTTATCCCCTAATGCCAGTGCCTTATTACTANCACCCTTCTAATGCCTTTCAGTGGAATCTATGACATGTTTAACAGAGTATCCTAATGCTATACATGGCATAAGCTCACCATACAAAGATTTTTTTTTTATCACGCAACAGTTCAGATCAAAATCAGGATAAATTAGCTGTACAATACAAAAAGCCTTCTAGTGAATAAGATATTACATTCTAATTATTCTTTCCCATATTATGCCACCCCTCTGTAATTCTCTTTCATATCTATGCGTGCCTCGGTAATTCTCAGTTATATTAATGCCACCCCTCAGTAATTCTCTTTCATATCTATGCGTGCCTCGGTAATTCTCAGTTATATCAATGCCACCCCTCAGTAATTCTCTCTCTTATCAATTCCATTTCTCTATAAATCCATCTATAAATTCACCTCTCATGATGACAGCCAAAGGGCTTTGCCATTGTACTGGGACCTAATTGAAACATCATTGAAACACTGGTCAGATGGACATCCCCTCGCCAATACGGAATTTGGATGTTGTGGAGATCCGTCAGTGGATCTGACTCTTTCTACACTCCGGGCTCCGACCATTATGGCCCTTTATGCATTAAGTGTTTTGAATGATACTCACTTTTATAATTGTGTGTTTTATATTTAGTGCTTAATCTGCTTTTTTCCTATTGCATTGATTGCTTATCCTTTTACTTCAGATTGCTATGCAAATGTGTGTGGCACAGAGGAAAACAATCATTGTCCGTGCATTTTTGTCTGTAGTGTGACTCAGAGCATTACTCTTCCATTTGCACTGTATTGCAAGGAGTGAGAATGACAAGGGAAAAGAATACACACTTCAGAAACAAAGAAAAGACAGTTTGTGTAAATAAAAAGAAATTAATATTCAAATGAAGGTCATTGCAATTTGGATCAGAACAAAGTACACAAAGTACACAAATAAGATCCAGACTACCAAGTGTTCTGCGCTCTGAGCTATATCACTAGTGCTGGGAGGTTCCATTGAGTTCCCATTTTAAAGAATCATTATAAGAAAAGAAAGGTTGATGACAACGGATCTAGATCGTGGAAAACGCATCGTTTTCTCCAGCCTATATTCGGAACATAGATTATAAACAATATGGATAGGATATTAGATATGCGCTCATAAAAGTAGAAAAACAGCATATAGATATAAAAACCAGTTAAACTAATAAGTCCAATTCTGAGAATGAAACACCTTTGGGGAAATAGTCTTGTGTTTGTATTCCAACAGAAAGCTCCATATAGTAAAAAGCAGTTTAAAAAAAATAAAGGCATTTAAAACTACCAATTAATTGGTAGTAGTAAAATATAGTGGACCACAAACATATGCATATAACAAAACAAGTTTAGAAAAATTTGCAACAAAGATACATCCAAAATAAACAATGGCTCAGGAAAAATTGAAACGCCTACCCCAGGAGTGATTTGGAAAATGGCTATCCCCACCGGGCTGAATAGATGTCCTTGGCAGCTGAAGGTGGGAAACACAGGGGAGGAAGCCATGCTATTAGGAGAGGCAGTCCTGAGAGACCATGGTTCAGGAAGCGTTTTGGTGGAGGCGTTTCTCAATAACGGTCCTGATCATTACAGAGTTTTAGTTTATAAAACGTGCTTAATCCTGTGTCTCACCTTTTACTGGTAATATTGAAATCCAGTGGTGATTTGTAGAGCAGAAGTCACAGAGGTGTGGAAGGAATTGATAAACAATACTTTCTATATGGGGTTACATAGCAGGATTTGAAAACTAGACCAAAAATACAGCATGTATGCACACTCACACTATTTGTAAGCACTACATACAATATGTCACCAGCGTTGTCTGTGTACATAAGGTACACGGGAGTCGGGGGGTGGGATGTAAATTTTACAGTAAGTGATGGCTTTGGTCCTGGGCCTAAATTTACTAAACTGCGGGATTGGAACAGCGTGGATATTGCTCATAGCAACCAATCAGATTCGGGGTCACATTCTCCAGTATGTAATAAGAAAATGAATCGTTAATCTGATTCCCATTTCTCCAATCCCATAGTTTAGTAAATTTAGTCCCTGATATACAATCTTGACTACCTTGGATTTAAGCAAAAGCCTTGCAGAAGATTTAAGCTAGGGTCCTGTCTGTGCATTCCCCTTAATATGGGTGGAGTGGTCTCCAACCATAAGTAGGGAAATCAGCTTAAGAACTATTAATTTAGCAAAATCAGTTGGTTCACTTATTTTGCGAGTGTTTGGGTCGTGGCCAATATTATTAAAACAAATCTTTTTTTGTTTAATTAAATGTCTTTTCTCAAAATGAGACCATCGTCTAATGAAAAGTTTGGTCCATAGATTACTGTTATGAACACTAATATCTGTTAAGTTAGCCATAGAGATAAAAAAAAATGTAAATGATATACACAAATTTTTCACATTTATTTATGACAAATAAATTAATAGAATATGCGATTTTGTATTGATATCAATTGAATCAATACATAACCTATATGTTATGTACCAAACTAATTATCTGTATCTGTATAAGAAGCTTCTAGTTAAAATATATATATATGTCTACACCTAGTAATAGTATCTTGTCCGATGATCCATAAAATAGATCTAAACATTTCCAAACGTATTAGCTCAGGTCATGGGCTATAGAGGGTGGTGTAATCGAGGGCGACTGAAGTGCAGAATTGTCAAGGTCACAAGTCAAAATAAAGGACTACAGAAAAAAGAGTAATCATACAAGCCATACATGCCAAAGTTCATCAACATTGCAATCCAAACCGATGTGACCTTACAGTGTTCACCTTTACTGATCTTGAATCTATGAGCATCTTATTAAGACATGCCTTCATCTTGTCCTAATGTATTACAAGCTTGTATACATGCTTTACTCAATGAGGAGCTTATCATGTGTACATACCAATCTTTTATCCAACCTACATTATATTATAACTATGTATGGAAAGCTTGGGGCAAACAACAGTAAAATTGGGTCTAGGCTATACAATTAAAATAAGTTTTCTGCCTGGTCCACACTATGATCTCTGCAGCCAATCACACTGCATGTACAGAAGCATGCGCCAAAGAATTACTTCAAAGGGGTGCCTTTGAATATGGAGACCCTAAGGGTGCCTCAAACTAAGATAGTTTGGAAACCACTGCTCTAGACCGTTATGGAGTGGAATGATTGATAAAACATGACTTAAGTCCATTCCACAGGAGAGAGTGAGATCACAAGTGAAGGGGTCAACATTCCTCTTCTACACACAGAAGCAAAACAAATGTAAGCAAAAATCAAGGCTTTTTCTTAAATGCAAGACGAGAGGTACTCAAGATTGTATTTACAATTTACTGGCCACCCTCAACTTTGAAGTGCATAAGCACGTCATATATTGGCTTTGAATCACACTAGTTCTTCTTTATGAACTAAGGGCTGGATTCAGCTTTTCACTCTCATGACTTACACTCATGAGTTACACTCTCATGGGTAAAACCATGTTGAATTGCAGGGGGGTAAAAT
>JABWIB010000096.1:138480-182635 GCA_016617825.1 Platyplectrum ornatum | reverse complement strand
AAAGGCAAAAATGGTATATACTGTATATATATATATATATATATATATATATATATATATATGTTCTCCAGCACTCCATACCAAACATTATACAACACTGTGTGTCGGCACATAAATGGGGAGGATTAGTTCACAATATACCTATATTGGCCTATATGAGTATAAAGTCACATTAGTTTAGTACAGTAACATCTCCACAGGGCTGGCCCTGCCCCAGTTGAGAGCTCACACTCACGTTGGACCCCTACAAAGAACTCAAATCCCCCCTCTCCCCTCACAGTTAGGTGCGCAGAGCAATCGGTGGAGGCAATGAGAAGCAGCCACTGACACACACGCAACACTAATCCTTAATGTTACAGACATTAGACGTCACAAAAGGGATTTCCGCCATCAAGACCCTACCTTAACATTCCCCTCCTACGCCACAAAACTCAAGTATACTAATTCATACTGAATGTCGGTAACAATTCAGGATTGCCGGTTGTAGGATAAGATTTACCCATGTACCCATGGTAAGGCAGCAGGATGGCTTTCTGGGGTACGTTGAAAACAATAGACTGTGTAGGAAGGTTACACAAACTGATTTCTGACAGCGTGATCAGTAGGTAGTAAGGGGAATGCCAGCCATAGCTTATCCTTGTACTTAATTCTGACAGCGGGATCAGTAGGTAGTAAGGGGATTGCCAGCTATTGCTTATCCTTGTATTTAATTCTGACAGTCAGATCAGTAGGTAGTAAGGGTAATGCCAGCCACAGCTTATCCTTGAAAAAAAAAAATGTTTTAAGGATATTGCAGCACTATGCAGCTAAATGAACAACATGAAGCTGGAAGCTTGTTTTACTGACAGATTCTTCTTTTTCCACACATAGTTTTCCAGGAGAAACCATGGGGTATATTTACTAAACGGCGAGATTGCAGTGAGATTGGAAAGTGGGGATGTTGCCCATAGCAACCAATCAGATTCAAGCTCTCAGTTTCATTTTACACACTTGAATCTGATTGGTTGCTATGGGCAACATCCCCACTTTTCAATGTCACTGCAATCTCGCCGCTTAGTAAATATACCCCCAAGTGTCAGCAGCACCCCCCATACATTTGCTATGAATGGGTGGACGTGACGCCATCGACGCGTCCCGACCATTCACAGTACTGATCAGGGCTGAGGCAATGATTTGCATTAAATTGTAAACCCATAATAAATTACTATGTGTATGAAATAAATAAATCATTGTTACTAATGAAACAGGAATACAAAAGATATGTAAATAGTTCTATAATGCATTAGGAATTCCTTACATTTAAATTTAAACACATAAGGCACAATCCTAAATAACAGAACTAAGACTATACTCTAATATGAATTTCTTATGATTCTGTATTCTTGGCTCTTGATCGTTTATCTGTAGATCAAGGATAGTAGAAAGGAAATACAATGAGGTTTAATAATCTGCGTTAAACACTGTACAGAAACACCAACGCTTCCTCTAGAGTGGTCTCTTCCGGAACACGTGCGCAGAAGTCCATGTGTTCTGTACACTGCTCACTATACACAATGGGTTCCAATGACACTTCTCATGTCTATGAATCAGTTCACATTTGTTTCCTTTTCTTAAATTCCTTATGCCACAAATTTCTATGAAGATTTGTATGTAAGTTTTGCTATGATTTATTATTTAGTATCAAATACACCACATCTTTCACAATAGAAATGTAGAGGCAAATTCAGGCTACAGAGCATTAGGCTAATTAAACGTATTGGACCGGATCGTGCTTTACGCAGCGCAGAAGTCGGGTGGTTTCCGGGAATGTTCTGCACAATAGGGGAGCTGATCCTGCCCCCCGCCCACCTAAATTATGTTAGATGATTGGGAGGGGGGCTGGTTTGGGAAATGTAACAGTAGGGACAGGGTGGTGGGCCTGATTTATGTAAACCATGCCCATATCCCTGTCCCCTGCTCAGTAATATCATACCTTTACATAGGATGGATGATCTGGACTGGAGGCAGCGATTTGCATTAAATTACGTCCTCAGCCCAGGCCCGGGGTATTTGCTGACTCTCTCAGGATACAAGGAGAAATGGCCAATGCCCCAGTCAGTGGTAGAGTGGGCAACCCTGATAAAGCTCACAGATGTGGATATAACATAAATCTGCTTTTTGATGCCAGCTAATTCTGCATTCAGATCTTAGTCTGTTCAAACACACTTTGTAATATGGACATCTACAAAATTTAAGTCTACAAAATTTAATGGGATATATACAGCGTGCACTATTTAACATCCGCCAGCAAGGCCTGGCAGTTCATTTCCCTCTGCAGCATGAAAATAAACATGCACTAGATTTAATACAGCAGTATGTTATCATGCTGTGTTGTAACTGATTACAGTTGTGTATTTAATTATTATTTACACTGTATGAATTGAATTAGACATTATTTAACTATTTAAAAAAAAAAACAGGGTTATGACTTAATGATGTTACAAGTCAGTTGTAAGTTTTTGTTTGGCTATTATTTATAAAAGAAAAACTTTGTGTCTGTATACTTATACTGGCCATCCACTACATCCACTACTGATTATTGCTGGCAGCAGAAGGGTGTCAGAGGAACGATTTGCCCAGTGTTGATAATAATGGCACTCTATCCCTGACAGTGATAATCCAGGTTGATGAGCTCATATTTTATGCAAGCCTAAATAATGTTATCTGAGTGATCTGGGTATGACTATGGGCTGTTTGTAAAATCCACTACGATTATCAGAACAATCACCCAATCATTGTACAGATTCAGCCTTGAAGTGAACTGACCACACACTTTTGCAAATATATGATAAGCCACTTACAACGTGCATTAACGCTGAGGTTGTAAGTTCGATTCCGGTTGTAAGTTAGAACCTTATCTGTGTGCAGTTTGTATGTTCTCCCTGTGTGGGTTTCCTCTGGGTACTCCGGTTTCCTCCCACATCCCAAAAACATACAGACAGTTTAAATGGCAGCTGTCTTAATTGTTCTTAGTCTATGGGGTATATTTACTAAGCAGGGAATTTGCTGGGGAAGTTGCGTATAGCAACCAATCAGATTCGAGCTTACATTCTCCACTTTTCAATTCCCCAGCAAATTCCCTGCTTAGTAAATATACCTCCATATGTAATTGTCCAAATGTATCGGTCCGGGCAGGGCCCCTTTTCCCACACCCACTCTATCTGTCTGTATTCCCCATTGTACAGCACTACAGACAATAGTAAATAAGCATTAATAATAATAAATAAGTACAAGTAATAAAAATAGTGCCAATGTTGTGCATTATGTCTGCTTATGTGACCAGGTTCAGATTCCTCCAAAAGGTGTGTTTTCTCACTTGCAAGAGGTACTGTGTATAGATTGTACAGTCAGTGCCTGGTTAAGTCCTTACTAGCTACTGCATGCGTGTAAACTGAAAGGTCGTATGTGGGTTAGAATCTCTTGACGTTATGACATCAGAGTGCGGCTGCCGCTGTGGATGGAGCACCATGATTTCCCTATGCTATCTGGAAGTGAAATTTTTCACATGAACTGTTCACATGAAATAGTCACTGTTAAACCTTTTACCATACATAGCCTCAAACACTTTGACCTTCCTTTAATCAAGGCTATGAATACAGAAACAATATTATTCCATATTTAGAAATTAAAACCTGTGTGCTCCATTTGTTTCATCAAACAAAGAAATGCATCATGCACTGGAAAGGCCATCTGGATTAAAGTGAAATTATTAATAGGAAGAGACGCTTGGATCTTATTGAGATCACAGGAAGAGCTTTGTCTGGTCAAGAACAAAAGAACTTCCAACACACAGGTTTTAGCTGAAATCTGTCAAAGCTATCATACATATAAATTACAGCTGGAGGAAACATACTGAATAGAGGGCATGTCTGGTTCACAATGTACATTGACAAAGCTGTCAGCAAGCTTCTACTCTCCACAGGTTTTCATACAAAAGGCCTCTGGGAAATAATAGTCATCGGTATAGCTTTAGGCTCACTGCAGTTATTCGCATTATTAATATTATAATTTGTCGCATCACAGAATAGTGCATTTAAAGATGCAATATTGGAAACTCCAAGGGCTGTTCAATTGTTTTGTTAAAAAAAAATGTTTATTTTGTGGTGAAGTGTAGAGGTCATTAAAGGCCAAGATGCTTGTTAGTTACGGTATTGATATTCTTTATCGAGAGCCGAAGATGCACATATTGTGCCCCATCAATATTCTTAGCCATGTTCCTTGGCCTCCGATACTTCATTAAACTACTAGAATTGTCTCTGCGAGAAGTCTCTTTTGTGCGCTTGTTTCAACTCATAAAGCTACTGATTGCTTTCTAGCAGTAATCTTTAGCACCACTGCCTTCATAATCCGGATTGAATGTGAGCTGTCAGTAAAGGACAGGACTGTTGAACATGTTTTGCATCTAGCCTTGGGCTAAGAGCACACAATGCCAGAGAAAAACATTGAACAGCAGTTCTTAGCAGGACACAAATCTATTGTTTAATCAGAGGGTCGCAACATCATTTGTGGTAAAAAGAAAACAACGACGCCCAGCACAATACATCAGAATAAGTTTTAGAATGAATAGATATAACATCTAGATTCATCTTTTTATGTATATTTGCACATTTTATGTCTTATTATGTAACTACAACTGATTTTTTTTTGTGAAACTGAAGCAGCTACTGGAGTATCTTCTTGCATTTAGAGACAGTAAAAGGCATGTAATTTTTATCGACATCACATGTCTGAAGTAGTCTGAAGTAGTTGTTGAAAGACACAATTTACCCTGGAAGCAGTGACGGGAGAAATGGCATTCTAGAGGCAGTGGGGCTGATCCCAAGGTTGTAGTAGGTTGAGCAAGGTACCTTCACGTTGCGGCATACCTTGTCTTATGCACATTTACAACTTTTTGTGTCGCTATCCCTATCTCTGGACCAGCCTTGTGAGCCAGCATGTGTAAATCACTGTGTGTTGTGCATGCACAGTACTGAGACTTTAGTACTAACATATGATTCTGCTTTCCATAAGTAGCCGCACCATATGCAGAGACTTAAGGTCCCCTTTGATCTCATGTCTGATCTTATCTGTGGATCTGGTCCAGTATGTTAAGGTCTGTAGAGAACAAAAGTGATGGAGGAAAATGGTGTCTAATCCCCCCCCCTCCCCAAATTTTTTTTTGAGGGGATAAATAAGTGATCAATACATAATTGATCCTTTAGATCGGGGGTTCTCAACTAGTGGTACGCAAAGCCCTGTCTGGTGGTACACAGAGCAGCTGGCTACACCAATTAGTTTTATTTTAATGATGAATTGGGAGTAAAAATCAGGAAAAACTAGTGAAACTATGTTTACAGCTATATACTTGTCAAAAGACCATCCAGATTCTGGGGGGTATTTACTAAAGGTCGAATTGTCTGTTCGAATTGAAATCGGAGCAAATCTCTTCGATTTTCAATTCGAACGGATGCGCGAATTAGATTTTTGATGGTTGAATGAATTCGACCGCGATTTGGTCCGAATTTTCGGCGCGAATTCGCCCTGAATTCGCATCGATTTATGCCTTCGGACCCTCGAATTTGTAAAATCGCGCTTCGAATTCAGGCTGTCAAATCGAAGTTACATGAATGACTGTTCGAGGCAGCCTGTCCCATTCTTGTCACAGGCATTAACAACACTTTACTGTACGCACATTTGATTGCCATATTTTTTTGGATCAAGACCAATAGCAGTATGTAATTTTTTGAACTTTTTTTTTAAAAAAAACAATGCAAGAAGCATCCTAATAACATCTTATAGTCAGCATATGTATAGGCTTTAATAAATTGTGGCATTTTTGTTTCAAAACATATTGGATAACATGCTTTGCAAAGGGAAGAAACACAAATCGGGAGCCCTGGAGATGCGATTTTTTAAACGAAAATTCGAGGGTCGAATTCCAAATTCAACCTTTAGTAAATGTGCTTGCCAACGGAGGAGATAGGGCAAATTCGAACATTCGATTTTAAAATCGAGGATGTAATTCGAACGAACATTTGGGCGCGAATTCTTTCGGACATGCGATTTTTCCAAAAATCGGCCCTTAGTAAATACCAAGATTGCGAATTCGGACGAAAATTTGCGGCGAAAATTCGATTTCCTAAATTCGACCCTTAGTAAATACCCCCCTCTGTTGTGTGTTCAGTGAAAAATGTATTTGCAGAAATACCACCTAAATGTGTAATTAACCCAGCACATACTGTGTTTCCTTGATAATAAGCCCTACCCTGAAAATAAGCCCTACCCGAATTTTTGTAATACCGTCCGAAATAAGCCCTACCCCGAAAATAAGCTCTACCCTTAAAATAAGCCTTACCCTGAAAAAAGCCCTAGTGAATTCCCCAATTTGTAAAAAAAAAAAAAGCAAGACTGGGGGGAATGATAGGTATAAAAGCAGAACTGGCGGGCATGATGGGGATACAAGTAGGACTGTTTATATAAATCTCTGTCAATGTTAATTAAAATAAGACCTACCCCAAAAATAAGTCCTATGGTGTTTTTTTGGACTAAAAAAAAAAATAAGACAGCGTCTTATTATCGGGGAAACACAGTAGTAATAAAATATCACTACTTTAATTAAAATATCATTATAGAAATGTGTATTATAGTAATGTGCTATGTCATGTCTTGTTTTGTAGCTTGCCGTCCCGGATTTTTCAAGTCTTCCCCTCAGAGTCAGACATGCAGTAAGTGTCCACCTCACAGCTATGCCCATGAGGAAGCATCAACGTCTTGTGTCTGTGCAGAGCGCTATTATAGGAGAGAGTCTGACCCACATACAATGGCATGTACAAGTAAGCATGTTCTAAGCCTCGTGCTTCATTTCACTGTGTGAGCTGGGTAACACAAGCATTACACCAGCGTTATGCTGAAAAGAGGGTAGTGTGACTGAGTGTGTGAAATGTCTCTGTCTAGCTGTAATGTTTCCCTGCCTGTCTGTCTTACCATAGATTGAATAACACCTGCACAACAACATTTTAACTGATGGACTGATTTTATTATTTGATTTTACTATAAAAGTATGTAAAATCCCCACTCATACTCTTATAATAAATACCACGTTCACCGCCGCAACATGATCTATAAAGATTTGCTGTCATTAACATCATCCAACATTATACTGAATGTGGGAAGCGGGAATGACACTCGCACAAAGAATAATAATAGCGATTTCCACCAGACACATTGCCAATTGTTTCCTCACCTTCTGTTTGAACTGTTGCTTTGGTGTATGTATTGAGTTCATCAAGTGATAAAAATGCGGAGATGTCCTTGTATAGATGACCAAGGGGCCGATTCAATCCCCCGAGAACACAGGATAAAGGTGGTTGCGTGCTTTTTCCTGTCAATTACGGTAGTGAAAATTTGCATCTTTATATACGTGGATCTATGAGCTACAAGATAAAACGTTTTGCACAAGGTGGATTGAATCGGGGTCCTCAGGTAAAGTGTACATTCAGTAGTTGAAAAATATATAGTTGACTGAATGTTTTAGAATATGTGTTCATTTGATTAACAAATCTCAAATCGGACAAGACTGCAACAATTGTCATAGTTTGATTGTTAAAAAAAAATGGAATATAGATTTCCAAAAAAAAATGTTATTATATCAAGTTCATTTAGTTACAGTAATTGTAATACATTGTTGGATTTATAGAGAAGGATTTTACTCATAACATTATGAGTATTTGTAACTTATATATGACTATACATAGTGTGATTAGCCTTATTCCTAGTGGACACTGAGTTTCTCAGATCACCCATAACCATTTTTAATGTTGGGCTTTTGAAAATGATGCCCCAAAGAGCTCTTATTCCAATACACCATTTACTCTAGGCCAGCAGTCATTGCTTGTGTACAGTGTCAGCCAGCAATGACCACTGACACGGGGCCAGTAGTATGATAGTGCCCCTTACTCCTTTAACTTATAGTTGTCTTTCTTTAGCACATATGTTAGCTACATACCGTAGCCCTGATGTCTTCTCCATAAGCAGTAACATAAATTGCTTCACACAGATAAAATCAAAAATTCATTTATGACTGGTTGATCGTACAGTGAACTTCCAATTATGGAGTTCCCTGCTGTATGGGATAAAAAATATCTACTATAAAATTTGGGATCATCTGGTATGTCATCTCCTAACATATAGCACACCAACAAATATTCATTCCTTAAAAATAGAGCAAATGGTTTGACCTTTGAAAAAATGACACACAGAAAGGCATGTTATCCATGTAACAGATCACTAAAACAACCTAACCTCATTTACTTACAAATATTTGTAGTTTCTACATATTTTAAATTACATGTAAAATACTTCAATGCTATCAAATTTGTTCATTGCTTTTATTACTTAATGAATTAAATTCTTCCCTCCAAGGGGCTTTATAAGAGTAGGCAGCGTTACTACACATTTAAGCACAGGTTTAGCAAATAGCCTGATAAAATGTACACAGATAGGGGTGGATCCAAACTCGTACATTTTAATGCATTTGGATCATTAAGAAATAAATTCGTTTAGAGCTGTCATCGATATTTTTTGATCATCATGCATTTTCCTTTAAACATTTTTTTATTAGAATTTGGAATTCACAAAAGTAAGAACAATACAGGCAGACAGTGAAAAATATGAATAGGGTTAAACATACACACCGTCGATTGACAGCATACAGTATAGACACAATATATACTGGCAGGTAACTGACAAGCATGATGGACAGAATGATCATGATGCATTTTAATGAAGCTGTGGATGCTTATCCACGTTGTGGCAGTGCCTGTACCCAGTTGACAGTATATAGCTATTTTCTCTCACTGCGCATTGATCCAGATGGTCTTAATTTTGGAAGAATATACAACCTATTCATGCATGTGCGTTGTCATGGCTCCTGCTCAAAGACAAACTACTCCTCAAGCCAGGCCCTTCTCAGTACACATTAAGAGGTAATATCTACACTGTACACTAAGGATGAACACCGAATTTGTTCTGAAGGTTTCCACAAATTTGCACATATGTACAGTGTGCAATTCAATTGAACATTATAAAGTTGGGGCAAAATAGGAAATATTATTATTGTTATTATTATTATTAATAATAATCTAATTGTAATATTATTAATAATATTGGACTTGATACACACTGCCGCCTGCCCAATGTGAATCTAGAGGAATGCAGTATGCAACTTGCCTTACAAGGAACGACCAATGCCCTTATGCACCCAGGAACTTTTCTGCATCTCCCTTACTTAAAATATGCCCTTTTTGACAATGGAGGCCTGGAGCTAGTTTTATTAGCCTCATTTTTAATCCAACCCTGTCCTTACTGAAAGCCTTAATGATGATAATAATAATAATAATACATATAATATTTTTTAATAAATGTAGTATTCCTACTACTACCACCACTTTATTATAATAATAATTTTTATATAATAAGGTTTTTTATCATTTTGTTTAGTCATATTTCTTTACTTGTTTTTCAAACCAGGACCCCCATCAGCTCCACGCAATGCAATCTCCAACATCAATGAAACAAGCGTGCTCTTAGAATGGATGTTTCCTTCAGACACTGGAGGCAGGAAAGATGTATTCTATAATATTGTATGCAAGAAGTGTAACTCCATCTCCGGCATGTGCGAGGAGTGTGGAATTCACGTCCGTTACATACCTCAGCAAACCGGCCTGAGAAATACATCTGTAATGGTAATAGATCTGCAGGCTCACACAAATTACACCTTTGAGATTGAGGCTGAAAATGGCGTGTCACAGCTAAGCCCAGGATCCAGGCAGTACGTCTCTCTGAACGTCACCACCAACCAGGCTGGTAAGTTTCATTTCAAATACTGTACATTAAGGAGCACTACAAAAATAAACTCAGCCTTTTCATAGCTTTTCAAGTAAATTGTTGGTAATTGCAAGTGGGTGTTTTTTTACTTTAACCCGTATGTATTACTTTTTTCTTCTGCCTTGTTTACTGTGTTTTACCAGTCATACCAGAAACACAAACGAATACAATGTTTTAACATTTGCTTGGTGATGGCTCACAACTTTCACTCAATTGTCACACATTCAGTACTATTTTACACCAGTACCAACATGGCAACATGGAAGAAACCAAAAATTGGCAGCATGGGGGCTGAGCCGAGTGCGGGATTTGTGTAAACATCCGCCACCCTGAACGGCAATGGAATATTTCGCTGTGGATTTTATAGTAATACAATCAGGACTGAGGCAGTGAATTACATGAAATCTGCCTTAGCCCAGGTCCTGGGAGATTTGCCGACTGGCTGAAATTCAGGAGTCTCTTAGTCTCTTAAAGATCGAGAGGAATATTTTTTATATATTGTCTATATATAGTCTATATATAGTCTATATATATATATATATATATATATATATATTATATATATATATATATATATATATATATATATATATATATATATATATATTATATATATAGTATATATATATATATATATATATATATACATATATATATATATATATATATATATATATCTTATTATTCACCACATATAGATATTAGTGCTATAAATGAACAAAATCATGAATTTCCTTATTCTGCAACCAACATGGCTACACCAATGACTTGCCTTCCGCACTGCAATAATTGATCACAGCTGCCCGCAACATGTGTTACTGCCATTGGCTATTTATATAACAGTGATGTTCGATTAATGCTTGTTAAGACTTTACACATATGCATTTATCTCCAACAAAAAAACATGTATTATTCATATTTCTAATGAAGCCAAATTTTGGTTTGTTTGTGTTTTGCTACAAGACAATTTGAATTTAAGGAGCACTCTTCCAGCACAGTCTTCTGCCAGCTTTCCTGTTTTACATTTCAAGTTTTTGGCCTTGGTAGATGTTTTTTTTCTAGACAACGTTTTCCCCATAATAATATAATTATTTAATCATTCATTTATTCATTCTCTCATTCATTCAACTATTTAATATGGATAATGATAATGAATAATAGGTCTTTTCTCTTTGTATCCAAACATTTCTCCTTACGCTTCAATTTTATAATGCTTTTATTCAAAAACAGAACTTGCGCCTTGCTTGATACCATTAGTGCTGGTGTCATTCGGATCTACTAATTCAGGGTCTTTTCTGGCTATATTCAGCATGGCAGATAACTGGGTGCATTTTAAATTAACTGACACAGCCCAGGGCAATGCAAATGAGAGCTGCCTGGGGCCATGTGGCTCTCTGACTCTTACAACCCCTGGTTCAAAGATAACAAAAAGCCCCTAACACATCTGCCGTAAACATTACCATCAGCATCGGACAGACTACAGCCCTAGAGTTCTAGCCCTACAGCCAATCAGATATATTACAATTCTCTCCCCCTTCATATGAGAAATATGAATATTCAGAATATTAAATGTATAATGCATTTGTAGCTTGAACATTGTCTGCCAGTGATATTTATTGTATAGGAATGGTGATAGTGCATTACATTTATGTCATTGTTTAAGTACAGTATGTAGAGCCCGGTATCTGTGTAACTGTGACAGCTGGCAATAATAAAATATTACAAGAACATCATGTGCTTAGTGAGGTATTATTTCGGCAATTTCAAAATATCCTTATCCATGGCTTTTAAAATTGAGTTTTGACCCCTAGCTGATCATCATTCATGGGCTTAGCATTTATTTGTACCCATAGAATAATGGCACCTTCTGCATGAGACAAGTGGTACATAAGACAAGTGGTTACGCAATAAAACAACGAAATATATCAGAACCTCTTGCGTTGAACAGGGTATGTTATGGGAAAATGTTGCCAATATTTGCAAATATCCTGTGCCCATATTCAAATTGGGTGACAGAGGTTCCATTGACGTTGACGTTGTCTATAGCAACTATAGCAAATACGATTCTAGTGCTCACTTTCTTTTTACGTACCATATGACAGCTAGGATTTGAATATGGTCACATTGACATTTATCTTTTTCCACAGTTTAGTAACTCCAAACAGACCTGAAACCATAGGTCCGCAGTATTCAGATTACAATGTATGCGGAAGGAGAAAGGGAAACCACTCCCCATACATGGACAGCAAAAATATCAACCTTACCCTACAGTAAAACGTACTTTAAATGAAGGTGGTGAAAAACGCTGCATAGTATATAAGGGCTACTACTGAAATGCCTCCCACCTAGTGGCCGATTATATGTACCTAGTGGCAGCTAGACGCCTAATCCTAAATGCCCCTAATCCTAACTCCAATAAGGTCTATTAACCAACATCTGTAGTGCAATATGTTTTTATGCAGAATTGCTTTATTCCTAATAAATAATCATAATTATTATAAAATTAATAAATATATTCCATAATAAAGTTCTACCACATGGTTTTATTCAGGGTATTCTGCATAATTCACTATAGGGTTAAATGAAGTTTTACTGTTGCCTGGAAAATATTCTTAAACACTGTAATGGTAAATGCCCTTGCACATTTTTAATATATCTTATATAAATTATAGCCAATTGTCATAGTTAAATCTCTTTTCCCTTGTAAAATAAGCGATGCCTGGCCTCTGACATTGCTGGGAAATATAATGGCGTGCCTGTTAACAAATGAATTGTAGATTACCTGAATATTTTATAGCTTATGTAGAACTCTCACGTTGATATTTGTTGAATTAAGGCAAATAAAAGGATGTAAACCATTGTGAAAATATCCTGAGAACTTGTGAACGGTGTCTCCGTTTCTTTGATCATATGGCCCTGTGGGATGTTTCTGTATCTAAGGGAAGGTGAAATAAATCGGCAACAAAAAGTAATGTAGAAGGAGTTTATTATACTGCAATGAAAGGTGATAGCGATATCTTTCATAAAGTCACCCAGATGTACTTCAGTGGTAACTTAGTAACTCACAAGATTCTTTACATCAGGGTTGTTGTTTAATAAAAACCCCAAACACTTTTATAGTCTAAACTTGTTTTTGTTTATAGCAATTTTTTATGTTTTAATGAAAAAATAAAAATAAATGTTGCTTAATACTGTGGAACATTGGAAACATTGGTACGTATTAGGAACCCTAATCAAGATACTAAAATTTGATGATTTATTTTACATATTACAATAAAAATTAGTTTTTTACTGCTTAATATTTCTATGACATCGGAATATATGATAGATAGACAAAGAATATTAATAAATACAACATACACTCAGAGATAGATTAAATTTATAATTAGATAAATTAATTAGGTTAATGATAAGAATGTGTGCTACTTACAACTACTCTGGTTATCCCTGTTTATTTGGTCTAAATTAACTAAGAAAAGAGATTGAAAAGTGGGGATGTTGCCCATAGCAACCAATCAGATTCAAGCTCTCAGTTTTATTTTACATACTGGAGAATGTGAGCTCAAATCTGATTGCTATGGGCAACATCCCCACTTTTCACTCTCCTTGTCTCCTTGCTTAGTATATTTTGTAATACAAAAAGGAAGAAAAAACAGAAGTGCTATTTCATCTGGCGCACACCTGTGGACTGATTCCCTAATCACATATTGAAATGATATCTAAAATAATATAAATTTTATTGAATAAAGTTTAAAAAGTGAAATATTAAAAAGATAGAAAAGTAAGAAAGAAATAAATTTAAAATACTGGGCAGGAACACCCTATGTTATATAATTAGAATTGATTCAGTGTCCCTAATATCAACTAATACAGTACTGGAGCTGAGATGCTAAACAGACTGTCACTGACTAGACACCTGTTAGTAAGTACATTATATTGTGTTCCCAATTGGATTAATTGCCACTCAGATACTCTCTCTAAAGTATATTTATATAGAACTATCATGAGAGAGATTCGCTTCACTCCTGACTTGAGCCCTATTTGAATATACGTATGGGCTAAGTCAGTGTAGAGTGGCTGTCTCAAAGCTGACATCCACCGCTACAGCGGCTCCCTGCAGCTCCCACTCGCTGCTGGGGCACTCTCACTGCCCCTGTGCTGCTTCCTTATATGGGCTGCTCAATCTAATAGTTATAGGTTCTTATGTACTGATTTGATAAGGGTACACATATCTGGTAATGCAAATTAACTGGGTGATCCTGCCTAAACGCCACCGACACGTGTTTCACTTATTGAAGCTTTGTCAAGGTAGTATATTTTGGTCTTTATGTTTCCTGGAGTGGTTCCCTTATAACAGAACGGAAGCACCTCAGTCATAAGTGTTTTAAAAGTAAAAATTGATTATACCAAGGGATGCCGACTTTTCGTTTCTCCCTCCCGAAATGTGATAAATAAGAATACAACAGTATTGTATGCAACAATTAAATATATATTACAGTCAGTGTGTTTTGTGCTTGTGAAACTGGATGTAACACAATATTATAATTATAAATGAGTTTTTTCAGGGCTTTTTCTAGATGCACTAGCAGGTGCAAGTGTAAAGCTGGCCATACACTATAAGATAAATTGTTCCAATCTAAGCATTTTTTAAGAGTGGGTAAAACCATGTTGAATTGCAGGGGAGGAGGTAAAATGAATGTCAGTGTGCGCATGCAGGGAGAATACTTTATTTTTGTATGTTGAGCACAGATACTGACCAGTGTTACTGTTACACTGTTATTACACTTGTGCTGGAAACATCATCTCTCACCTGTAACACTGATTGCAATTTATTCNATTTTCCTCCCCTGCAATTCAACATGGTTTTACCCACTCTTGAAAAATGCTTAGATTGGAACAATTTATCTTATAGTGTATGGCCAGCTTAAGGCATTATTTTCTATTACTAAATGGCCCTATACAATATAAAGTGCTGAGTGCATATATTAATAAATCTAAGAGGTTATATTTATTAATATATACACTCAGCACTTCATATAAGAAAGATGTATTAACATCTGAAAGCACATACTGATGCAGTATAATATATGAGAGTAGGTGCATGAAGTAGCACCACTAACACCAACAGGGAACAGTGCAATATATATGGGAATTTGTGCAATGATACCCTATTAATGGGATAAGTGCAATATTAACATCACAAGCACTTTATAACCATAATGCACTTTAGGGAGTGTAATCAGTGCACTATTGATAATTACTACAAATCTCAAAGTACTTTTTCACCCTGTTTCCCTTTTTGGTATACTCCCACTCTTCCCTTAACTAGCCTAACTTTATTGAAAATATATTGGGTTTAATATTTAAAAATGTATTTCATTGTAAATAGAGGAGCACAAATTGAGCTGTTAGCCAAGCCGTTTGGTTTTAAACACTAAGAATTTCCTTTTTTTTCTCACATTCTTTACTTTTGATTTTAATATGTCGCTTACTGGTTTGAAATTACATGTATCTCCATAATATAATTTTAATGATGTCAATAAAATCTAAGTTTTAGTATTATAAAAATATATATAAGTCACTAATGAGTGCACCTCAAAAAGAACCACTTTTTCTCTGTCCTTTTTGTTATGTTTATTTTTTACATATTATATATCTTTGTGTGAAAATTCATCTAACATTATTGAGTGCATTGTTGATAGACTCATCGTACATGTTCAAAATAATGTGTATCTTAGAAGAAACTACTTAGGCAGTCTAGGGTTGTTTAACATTCCAACGTCTTTTTTGAGATTCAATATTTTTTAGAAATAAGAACACTATTGAGATGCCCTATTTTTCAAAAGAAACTGTCCTGCTGGCATATAGTTCCCCGTATTTCTATGACTCGCCACATGAAAACCTTGAACAGTAGTTTTCTTGATTATGTTCTAACCCCTTTGTGGACCACAATAGCATACATGGCCTACTGTGAGTTTTAGAAAGTCAATGACATTGTCAGTACATGCCTTCTCAAGAAAGCTTTCAGAGAACTGTGAAACACCAGAGAGCCTCCTGACCATCTTCATAGATTTTTTTATGTCTACCAAGTAGCCAAACAAAATCCACCATAAGCATGGATGTTTAGCCATGGAGGACTGGTTAGAGATGCATGCTTGCTTTGAAAGTAAAGTTTTAGATCCCTTCTTGATTCCGTCTGCTGTGTGAGCACATGTAAGTTTATTCCCCTTGCTTGTATGGAGTTCCATTGGGCAACCATTACATTTACATTTCTAAGCTCTGTGTACTTAAATAGGGGTTAGATCTCAGAGGTCTGCATAGAGGAACAACATTGCAGCTACCAGATACCAGTACAAGCACCACAATTCTAGCATGAGCAGAATACATATAGTTAATGTTTTCCAATTCTATTGAAAATTTAATATTTATGGGAGTCAGAATGAAGGTACATCTGTATATCCCGTAGTTTCTTAGTGTTGGCAGCTTCAAGTATAGGGGAGACAAGACAACATTACTTCCCTACATCAACATTTTCCTCTCCTTTGTATGACATAGCTAAATATTAAAGTGACGTTAGGTAGGGTATATGAGAACAATTGCTGTACTATTTTGTACATTATGCCCATTTTATTTTATTAATCACATTAGAACATAGGACCATCAGTTGCAAACAGTATTGGAGTTGAGTGATAATGTTTCCTTGCAAGCAAACACTAACATTCATTTTACCTCCCCTGCAATTCAGCCATGAGTGACTCCATCGTATGTAAAGTCTGTATCTGGTCTATTGTTATCTATATTTATAAAAAAAAAATAATGCTGGAATGCATGGAGCAATTTAAACCAAGCTTGGTACACATATAACTTACAATCTGGCAGAAATAGTGTTGGAGTAAGACACCCTTAGAACCCTGTTGGGGGATGGAGATGAAAAGTGGATGTAAAAATAATAGAAAATGATCAATAGTGTCATATCCAGAGTTTCTGAGCTTGCTGAGATGAATGGTGACACTCCTGATGTCCATGTCCATGTTCAGCCTCCATTGGCATGGGGGTGAGAAGGACATCTAGCACTCCTAGGGTGTGGGAAGGAGGTTTCATTTTGAAGATTGGTTAACACCCTAATGAAGTTCAAGTTTAATTGATTTATACCATACCTAATACACATATGACTGGAAAAATATAATGTGCAGTTAAGATACCCAAAAATGTTGAATCCATAGTTTTCGTGGTCGCTGATATAAATAGTGACACTCCTGATTAAGTCCAAGTTCAGCCCCCATCAACATATCATTTAGATTTATAAAGATAATTATTAATGTTTCTTTTAATGAGACTTCTGTTATGATGTACAGTTAAAATATCAGCAGCATAAACTCCCACATGATGATTGCATGTGTTAATTACAATTACGTTGACTGCCTTACTATAATTAGCTGTTAGACGAGGACAAAAGTAGCTAATAAAATTTGAAGTGCTAACATTAAGACAGGAGCATGTAAACTCATAGTTAAACTTACTGCATGAAGGTTGTAGTTATTTCGTTTTTTTGTAATATATAGCAAAATGCCGTGCATGTGTCACATGGATGTCAAAGCAAAAGTAAGTCATCATGTAAACTAGTGTTTATAGAGCCTGCTGGCTAAATGTCGAAAATAATCGTGTGACAATTACAAGGACTGTAAGGCCCAAAAAAATTGGTGAAATGTAGTAATTATTACAATGACGAGGTTCAACATATTTTACAGTCAACTAAAGTCGTTTTTTGTCAGTCAGCACTGGGGCTTGGGTCTGGGTGGGTTTAGGAGCTACCTCCCTGGGATTTTTTGGTGTTTTTTCCTGTGTTTGTGTTATTTGTTATCTCTCTGAAAACAAAAGTACTAATAAAGGGTGTTTGCAAGGTTTCGTAGGGGACAAAGTAAGGGCTTGGCCAAGCTATATTCATGATCCTCTTTTCCGTACGAGCCATGTCCACTGTACAAAATGTAAGTCGGGTTCTGGGTATAGAAGTGCTTTGTGTGTTAGCAGGGAGTCCTGCCCTCGGTGCATGAACCTTAAGATGGCATGAACATAATTCCATTCCGTACTAAGTGACTTATGAGCATGTGTTTGTTATTAAGTCTATATTTGGTTCAGCATTCTTGTTTTATAAATTTGTACCCAGCACCAAACACCACTAAAATTAGGAAATTAGTTAACCAACACACTACAAATTTCTCTTTCTCAATACTTAAAAAAAAGAGTCATTCGAAATGAACAATTCTATACAGTGGGATCTTGTTCATTTACCGATCAGCCAACCTACATGTGTTAAAAGCAAGAAAAATAGGAATGATTGTGATAACTAGAAGACTAGGTCAGAACATCTGTAAAATAGCAAGGTGTTTCTGGAATGTAGTCTGAGAAAGACAGTCAGTGAAATAGTGGCTTGTTGAGGCACATGGAGAGCTACACAATACTAGACAGTTGGTTTTAACTGATTAATTTATGTTGCTGTGTCGAATTAACATATCAGCAAGCAGCAAGAATGACTATAAATATCTGATAGGAACAGGTTATTTTCTCTCCTGATCTGTCAGCATACGCAGGTGAAAAGTCATACAACGAATCATCACATTAACTGGCGTATGCTCACCCCTGGATCGGAGCCGGATGTGTCTCTTCAATATCAGACACGTTTGAGAAACCAGCACTATCACTTGCTTGGTAATGCTTGCCTCTGAAATTAACTGCAATGGAATAATAAAAATATACTTCACATTTCAACAACATAACGTTAGTTAATTTTTTAAGTGTTTCTTGCTTACTCCAAAAGTATAATGATGCACACATATTAATTCATTGAAGAGAAATTTTGTAGAATGGAGAATGAATATGATGTACTGATTTGCGTGGTTGGCACTACAGGTCCAATAGGCAACATCCCTTTATTTAAACTTGTAATTCATAGATATTGCAGCCGATAAGCCTGACTGTGGCAATCTCTATATTGTCGAATAACATATTTCACTGTTTGACAAATGAGGCCACCTGTTGTGCCTTACCAGACCTTTGCACTTAACCTTGTGTAACCTTTCAGGCACAATTGAAAAGAACTGAAGTCTGATATAAAGTTTCACGTGCAAATCTCTGGATTAGAGACATATGGAAAGAAAACATTTCTGACTAAGCCTTGCAGACTGCATGTAGCTTATCTTGTTACATTTTAACATAAAGTCAGCAAAAGTGGACTCTTGCATAATTTCCGGTATTTATTGGAGCCTCAACTTTTAATTTTAAATTTCCTTGAGCAGGAGAAATATATGCACACCTGGCTAGACCTAAACATTTTACAAGGAGACTTACAAAGCCAGACAGTCAATAGGGGATATTTTTCTTCCTTTGAACTAAATGACAATAAACGTTGATTTCGGAAATGGTTGAAGGAACAGTCTATGTACTATAGCAGTTATTATAAAGCAATACATGATTGTCATTAATGCAAAACCTTGTGTGATTGTCTACTGTGACACTTATTTCAATGGTCAGTCAAAGATTTTACCTTTGTGCCTGTGATAATGATTCAAATGTGCTTAATCAGAGTAATAGTTCAGTATAACTAGGCAAACAATTATACTGGATCTGTGTTTCACCTATAAGTCTCTGTACCACAAACCCACCTCTATTCTCGAATAGTAACATGTGACTGCATCTTCTAATCCTCTGCATAAGCGTTTTGTGGGGAGTTCCAGTGAGTGGAGTACCAGTTACCCAGTATCGAATCGTGTCAAGTACCACTCTGTCATGTGTGTGTGTATATATATATATATATATATATATATATATATATATATATATATATATATATATATATATATATATATATATATATATATATATATATATATATATATATATATATATATAATCACATATCAGTACCACTGATAGAGAACCCCTGCTTTACACTTTTGTGTTAAATGTAAGGTGTTTTGCATAAGTTAGAGTACTAAATACGTATATTGAATTCTATTGATTGGACTGGCGTCTAACTACAGCAAAGTTAGTAAATGTACCTTTTGTGACAGTTAATGCATGTAAAAATTATTGTACAAGTAAAAAGATTTAGAAACCGGCCTTTCATATTTCATTCTTAGATGTACATTAGCCATTGAGGTGGAATGTTTACCAGTTCTATTTACAATGCACATATTTAACAAATGCATTTGTTTATGTACATGTGAAATGGCTTTTTGACACTTATCTCACACTGATTTCGAATCACCTCATATCTGTGGTAGAGGTAAATTAACTTGATTTGTTTAATTTTCACAACCTGTCAGGCTTAACTCATTTTGCAAATGTGTGTTGTGATCACATAAGTAATTATTTATGTTAAGCAGCGGCTTTTACATTATCTCTGCATCAAGACTGGAAAGGTGTTCTTAACAGATTTATTGGTTAATTTGGGATGGCATGCAGGTGGTTGCAATATTTATGACACCTGTAATTACGTTTTACAAAATGAATTCCGCAGAGAAATCAGTACAAAGTAATGAATGGTGATGAGGTGCGTCTACATTATCAAAATCTCAATAACTAAAATGTCACAGTATAATGTGTGCAACTTTCCAGCAGCAAATACTTTTATGCAATGTAGAGTCACAGTCATACTTCCTAAACAGTATGTCTTTGCTTCCAAGTGACTTGACCAACCGGTCTGTAGTCACCTGACCTGCTCTCTCTCCAGTTGACCGTAGTTCTCTTTTTGAGATTTTTAACTTACAGCACTGACATGCTCTGGTTTATTATCTTCCTAATAAATTATTGTATGAAGATTTCATTCTCCTAACCTTATCTAGTCTATCCTAACCCCATCTCACATCAGATCCAGACTTCTGTAAGTTAGGTCATTTATATAATAAATCACTTGCGTAAATAACCAAACTTGTAATATCTGTACATGCGTGAGCCTAATACAACACACTTAGATCTGTACTTTTGACTGGGGGGTTTGGACATGCTAATGGACCTGGTGGGACAGTGGTATTTTGATCCACATGGCTCTATTATATCTGCACTGTGATTTTAAGATAGGGTTCTCGACATGTAAGTGTCCTGAACTCTGTACAGTAGAAGGGACTGATAGGGGGGCTCACTCCACTCTACTGCTATGAATGTTGCACGTAGGTCCAGATCCAGTTCATGATGACTTCTGCATTAAGTTCCTGAGACATGGCAGGTCCACATCCCACTAGTTCCTGTTATCTTGGCTTCTTACTGTTATGATTATCATATTATGATATCTGAATACAGTAAACTAATCATTAAACACTTCACTGCACTGAGTATTTCCGATTAGTTTGTCCTGGACTCGAGAATGATATACTCAGGCTACAATAAGAGGACATAATACAATTAATACATCTCAGTGACTTTTCAAAAGAAAAATCTACTTACACTGTAACACAGATTGCTTCAGATAAAGCAGCAGTTTGTTACATTCATAGAGATCTGACATAAACAATTTGATGATATGACACAATTGAATATATTTTAAATTACTTTGATCAAAATCTTTTTTTACCAAACATTTTGTGTCTACAACTATTGAAGGAAACTGTAGGGAGCCATTCAGCTCTTCTTGTGGAATATTATGGAAGGCGATATCTTGCACCGCTGCTAATGGGTTTACATATTGCTTCAATATTTTCTCAAATAGTTATGTCAAAGTGTCTTGCTGAGTACAAGGCAATTATTTAAGCAAGGTTTCCTGGTACAGATAGAGAGGGACTCACGTGCATACCGATATACACATAATAACTGTCAATATACAGACAATTTTGTAGGTTTCCTTTTTTATTATTTAATTACTGATTTTAGATGTTGCTAATCTTGAAACTTGATTGATGATCTTATGTACAATCTTTATCCCAGATTGTACATAATTGTTGTATGTAAGTTAATATAAACGGTTCCTCCAATAAGTTGCAAGGTTTGTGGCTATTGTCATTGGCCTAAATTGGCCTTTCTTCAGTCTCCCTTCTTAGTAAATTTAGGCTAGCATTGTATTTCTACTCTTGTCTTCCTTTTTGCTATACAACGATGTGGGAGGAGTCACAGATTTCCCCAGTGCTGGCATCTGCGTCTCCCATATATCTTAATGGGAAAAGCATGTCACAAAACGGCCAGGTCTCAAGCCTCCATCTATGTTTGTTCCCCCTTCTCTCCCTCATTCTCAGCTGCATCACAATTCCAGAATACTTTCCATGGTAAAAGAGCATGATCCATGTGGATAAATCAAGAATTGTTGAATGTTAAAAGTAAATCCTTATTATTTTGAGTACACACCCAGATACAATATATATGACTAAGGCTGGGCATCCACTAGAACGATACTGGTATGATAACTGGTGCAGATAAACAGTCTTCGTTCTAGTGAAGGTGCCCAGCAAGTGGTGGGACACCATGGCATACACTGCATAGGTAGCCATCTGTTTCCCCCCTTCCCCGACTCCTGTCGGGGAGAGGAAGTTCTTATTTATAAATGCCAGCATCCCATCCAGCATTTTTACCTTTTTTTAAAAAACAATATATAGTTATTGATCTGGAATTCAGATTGATAGCGATACCGTTCCCCAGCATTGAAAAGGCGTTTTATCAACATTTGTTTTTATTTTCAGCTGGCAACACATTAAGGGGTATATTTACTAAGCGGTGAGATTGCAGTGAGATTGTAAAGTGGGGATGTTGCCTATAGCAACCAATGAGATTCAAGCTCTGAGTTTAATTTTACACACTGGAAAATCTGATCGAATCTGATTGGTTGCTATGGGCAGCATCCCCACTTTTCAATCCCACTGCAATCTCATTGCTTAGTAAATATACCCCCTGATGATTTTTAGTGCAAATTCACAAAAATTGTGGATTTTGGCTAAACACTGTCTTGTGAATGGCCAGCTTGAATATAAACAACATATAATATTATCTAGATGTTTAGTTTTATGGTTGATTCTCAAATAATATTTGACAAAAAACTTGCTTACTAACTGGAATAATTTGGAAATGAATGAGAAAATGTCACCATACACATTTCAGATATTTTCTTGTTGCTCGGCCTAAATGCATGAAAATGCCTGGGCACACTCTCGTGTGATAATCACTGAGGAATATTTTTCTTTCTCTGACAGTGATACATTTACTCATCAATCTCTTTCACGATGATTTATAGGACAAGGGACTATAGCTTTTGCATATGTACAAATAGACAAGTGCTAAAGTGCCTTTCTGCCTTTGGCAAAACATAAAACGGTAATTTCATGATTTGATTTAGTGGCCATTTGTCTAAAACAATAAATATGTCAGTTCATGTAAAAATTAATTTTAACCAATGTAGAGCTTGGGGCATTCCGAATGCTAGGTTTGAATTCCAGATAATATTTTTCAGGTATTTTGTTGTATTGCGGTTTGCGGGGTGTTTTGTTGATTTACATTTTCCTGATGAATATATGAGATAGATGTTCTGCTTGTGATTGAATATGTTAAGAGAAATAAAACAATGGCTTAGCACATTGCATAACTTGCCTTTCTGTCTGTAAAATCAATGCATAAATATTAGTTACCCATATTTGCAAATATATGATAAGCCACCTGAGAATGTCAATGTTTTTCAGCGGTAGGTGGTCATGACTCCATGACTCCAATGATCCATTGGTGGGTTATGTATTAATCTTAATTGAATACTAACGCACGAATAGGTACGTACATATAGCTTCTGTAGACCATCACCCAAAGACAGATGCTCATCTCCCGACATCGAACTGAATCCAGACCTGCGTGCGAGCTTATCTTTTACATGCCATCGCTTTGTATGAGCATGTACAGTGCAGGGTTCAGGCATGTTATTGAAGAAACCCTGCCTCCGTACGTTGTTTAAACCTGCAAAACTTACGTTGCGTATGTTTAAACAACAGTACTGTGGTTATTACTAGATGTTAAACTAGTAACATCTGTCGCGTGGTTGAGCAGAGGTTACTAGTGGAGTCATTTGCATAACTTTATTATGAATTATTCTATGAGATAATCTGCCATTTTATAGATATTGTGCTCAGTACCCTTTATTACCACTGAATAATATCTGTAGAGATAAGGTTATTTGATTTTATTATGTATTTAGTAGAAAAATACTATTAAGTAAACCATTTTAAATGGAAATGTATTTACACAATATAGCTATTTGTTTGTAGATTGAAATCCTGCCTTGGATATTTTCACTTCTAGGCACTTTAACATAGAGACAGACCAATCTCTGCAATCAGAACACCTATATTGCTGTGATGGCTGATGAGCAGGTTAATTGTGTTAAATAAAGTGTATGCTGGATGTTTATAGGCGAGAATAACCGGTGAAGGAACTATCGTAATAAAAAAATGTTAAGCTGTACAACAAAGTGTACTTGACAGGTAAAGCACTTTTCACAAACTAAAAATCATGACAATACGATTGTATGGAATCAGCATTTAAGCCAAATGAAATGATCCAATACACCCACCACCTACCAACCACTACCTTATGAGCAGCCCTGCATCCATTCTAAAAAATATCAATTTATCTATTCATTTTTTTATTTATTTTTAAGGTATTTATGTAGTACTATCATTATGATCATCATTATGAAGAGTGATCGTCTTCAAAAACACCTCTTTGACAGGGAAACATTTTTTGTAGTTACCAATAAAACTACCAGCCAGTGAAAATGGAAGCTTGAAATAAATTAAATTTATATGCAGATCTTTGTGAAATATACGTTTGAATATAGTTTTTTTTCTCTGTAAAAATGGTCATTTTCCATAAACTCAGTAAACTTAAAGGCTAATGGTTATACAAAGTAACGTTACATATAAATACAATGTATTTCTATGTGCAGTACTGTCTATATATTAGATTGTTCTATTGTAATTTTCAGTCATTTTCCTGTAGGTTATATTCTGTAAATTATGCACTTCTGTAAAGTACATTTTGTTATTATGACTACGGAACATGGAAATACAGAAAGCAGTTTTTAATTGATGTTTTTAATTTCCAATAACAATGCTAGCAAATTTCAATTCAGCTGCTTGTATAATATAGTCCTGGAGACATTGTGCGAAGAAGTGGTTTTGCATGCTGTAACTTTTTACATGACTGCACAATGCTTCCATTCTTCCAATCTGGAATGATTGATTAAAATAATAATAATTCTAATCGGCAACTTTGATTTGTGATTTACCATTTTGACAGACGAGTATATTATAATGCAGTACCTCGATATTACTGTTGCTGGCACTTAGAAGAGAATTAAGATATAATATCTGTAGTCTTTGTGGATAATATGGGCAGTTCTGATTTAAATAAAGTAGTAGACATCGTTACAACATTACTTTAGTTGTATAATAGAAAGCTGTAAGAGAAAGAAACTTTAGAAGGTCTTTCCTGCATAGACATTAGTTTCTTTAATGTTCATGTATGATTGGTTTTTCAATATTTAAGACCATGTTAAGACTACTTACTACTTACAGTATTGGTATTATTTGTTTTTTCTTAAAGCAGATATTGGGCCAGATTCAGATTTACACTGATTTCTCATGACTTACACTGTCATGGGTAAAACCATGTTGAATTGCAGGGGGGGTAAAATGAATGTCAGTGTTTGCATAGAGGGAGAATACTTTATTTTTGCATGTTGCACACAGATACTGACCAGTGTTACTGTTACACTGTTATTAAAATTGTTCTAGGAAACATCGGGGTATATTTACTAAGCAGGGAGACTGCAATGAAATTAGAATTTGGGGAAGTTGCCCATGGCAACCAATCAGATTTGAGCTCTCAGTTTCATTTTACACTCTGGAGAATGTGAACTCAAATCTGATTGGTTGCCATGGGCAACTTCCCCAAATTCGAATTTCACTGCAATCTCCCTGCTAACTTTCCCCTTAGTAAATATACCCAATCATCTCTCACCTGTAACATCAACATGTACCTCCCCTGCAATTCAACATGGTTTTACCCACTCTTGAAAAATCTTACGATTGGAACAATTTATCTTATAGTGTATGCCCAGCTTAAGTCATGAGAGTGTAAATCTGAATCTGGTACATTGTTTTGAATCCTGTTTTCTGGAAGACATACAGTGCAAACATAAACAATGGCATAACAAGTCAGCAACCCAGACCCCAAACACACGACAGTGGCAGAGACAAGATAAAAACGGTTGGATGCGAGATCGATGAGCTAAAACAATGTCTATCCTAAGTTTTTAACTTAAGACAGACACACCATACTTTTTGTTGCTCCATCATACTTTACCAAACCTATTCATTTGGAGCCCGCTGAGAGGAGTAGTTTCACAACAGTTTTTTATTTACTAAATTTCAAAAAAGGAAAAGTGGGGATGTTGCTCATAGCAACCAATGAGAATCTATCTTACATGCTCCAGTATGTAATAGGATGCATCCACACAAACTCCACACAGAATAGGGCTTGTCTGGGAATTGAACTTAAAACCTTTGCACTGTGAGACATCAGTGCTACCCACTGAGCTGTGTGCATCAGTCCACTTTTCAACAGCTTAGTAAATCTAGCCCTTGGAGTTCTGAGGGCTGCTCATGCTTGATTTGAAATAATATAAATAGTTTTACTTAAAGCATATCTAACCTATATATAATAATTGCTTTTTGGCCTATTTCAGCATATCCCTTCATTATAAGTCTTCCTGAACAATCCAAAGCTTTTGCTGTTATTAAAAAAATTTTACATTTCCCAAGTATAATGTAATTGCTCAGTAAATGTTCACAACCCAACGGGAGTCCTTACGGAGCTGGCTTTCTAATGCCTGTGAAATATTTTTATTTTCCGAACATCATGAATTTTCCAAAACCACAATATGAATGTAAAAACACAATACAAAAGGCTTGCTTGCAAACACTGATATTGTTATATTTTATTTTAATATTTCATTCTTCGATTTTTATATATTATGTATAAATAGGACTTTTGCTTTGAAAATGATGATGATAAGCTTTATGTAAATATGTAATTCATCCGCATGCTGAGAAAGCACTTTATCGGAATAAACACTAAGCTGGCTATTTGTGTAGTGATAGTAACGCTATAAAGCATTAGCGCATAAATTCATAATAAGTAGAGTTGGTGTGTCATCACCTTGGCTTTAATATTTGATCCTCACACCGTAAATATTTAAGGCTTAGCTACATATCTTTATTTCTGCATTGCATCTATGGGTCAACGGGCTACATACAGTATTGCTTTATCTCTGGAACGTTCTTTTACTTGTGGTATAGTGGCTCCTCCAGAGCATGGCAATACATTCTGTGAGTTGTAGTGCAGTAGCATTGCAGATTCTTTGGTCTATGCATCATCACCTATTTACCTCATTTGAATCAGTACAAGCTGAGTGAAGGCCAGTGTTCTTGTATGAAATAAATCAAACATTGCTATCGTGTCTGTTGTGGATACGGATAGATCTGCCTCACAAAGCCCACACACTAGCCTGGGTGATCAGCATGATTATTTGCTAGGAGAGGAATACAAAGGCCATAAAAGTCACTCAACTGCCTGGTGATTAATATCTTATCCCGAGTCATTAATATTCTCGCATCACAAGCTAGAAATCAGCTCTTCTATTTGCCCTGCGATTGCATCTGATGCATAGCACAGTGATTTAAGTTGCAAGGGTTGAGCATTATGCTGGTTTGGTATAATTCTTTTTTATTTTACCTTTGCTATGTGTAGCTTTGGGTTTCATATGCCAAATTAGTTATTACCATATTATTAAAATCAAACTATTACAAACTACGATTTTTTTATTTTAACTCATTGTCAATTAAACCACTGCCCTCCTGAATATTTCAATTCTTAGCTGTGTGTCCAAACACACTTTATTCATTACTAAAGGATCTGTAATTCCATCCCATCATCATGGTTTAGGTAGGAAAGCTTACAAAGCTATGCTGACAGTGAAACAAATCATACAGTGGTGTGCCAATATTTATATTTACAACACAGTGTCCTGAAGGCTACCTTAAATATTACGTGCTGATCTCCTTTGTACTAAGCAGATTATTACAAAATTTAATGATCCCTGCATTTTCCCCGGGTTAGTTAGAATGACTATCGCTGCCTACAGTGTAGGAATAAGGCATGCTAATCTGCAAACCCTTCATATGTTTCTTGTGCTTGAACATTTTTTACCCATAGCAACCAAGCTCGTTTCATTTTACATACTGGAGAATGTGAGCTCATACCTCCCAACTGTCCTGCATTTGGGGGACTGCCCTGCTGTCCCTACCGCCTCCCTGTTTGTCCCGCTAAGGGACAAACATTGTTTTTCCTTTTTAATTAACATTTGCCACCAGCCGCAACATTAAAAGGGGGCTTTGACAGGGTGCAGTTGTGTCTGGCTCTGGTAAGTTTGGGAGGTATGTGTGAGCTGGAATCTGATTGGTTGCTATGGGCAACATCCCCTTTTTTCAATCTCCCTGCAATCTCCCTGCTTAGTAAATTTAGGCCTATGTCTCTTCATGAGCAAACACGAGCAAGATAATTTAGTCATCTGAACAGTACACATGTAATTTGCTTGGTAAATGTACTGTCAATGTGGGATTGCTGTTTTAAGTTCTTACTAATGGCAGTAGCATAGCTTGTTTTGTTTTATTTAGATATTTTTTTATTTCATTTACACTTGATTGGTTTTTCTAACATTGAGAATAAGGTATTTATCAAGACACTATTACTAGATATTTAAGGAAAATGTTACCATGGTTCACAAATGAAAACAAATTCGATTTGACGGTTGTACTGTCCCAGTAAAATGTTATCAGCCTCAACAGGCTGCAGACAGAACCTACAAGAAGAAATAATGTTTATTTGTTAATCTGTCAGATACAGTAAGAATGGCATTGAATTCTATACCAGATAACCCATTATGTGCAGACTTATTGCTTACCTCGCCCTTTGCATCCTTATAAAATGTCTTTCTAGCACCGTACCAACGAAAATATAAAATGTTCTTATAGAAATATATAATCATCTGCAATTGGGTTTTAAACACAGAAATATATTTTCTCATGGCCAATGACCTGTGCTCAATGACTTATATTGTTTCTGAGATGGTGAAAGCGTACGACAATGTCCCTTTTCTCATTTAAATGGAAACACAGAACGTGACGATAGATAAGAGCCACATGGTCCATCTAGTCTGCCCAGTTGTGTATTTATAACTATACTGACATTATTTTATAGATAGCGGCGAGCCATCAAATGCTCAAGCAGTCGAATGGGCAGCAGTGTGCCTGTCTTTCTGCTTATGCTCACGTGCTGCTCAATATCACAGCGCATTCAACTGAAAAAAACGGCAAAAACGGCGCAAATCTGGATCAGCTACTTTGTGTTATGCATTGACAAGGCATGGACGGTAGTCAGATTGAAGAGCATTCTTCCAGCCATTGTTCCTCTCAGTTGCCACTGTTTCCTATGCTTTGCTGCTAGTCACTGCTTGACGCTGCGCAGGACGGCACAGGAAGTTTCCTGCATGGTTTTGGCCACCTTCAGTGCAAGACTTGAATTGCCACAACCTCATTGGTAGCACTGTAAATTGGAGATATTCTGTATCTCCGTGGCTATCTGCAGGTCTGGGACAGTGCTTGGAAAGATGGCCATTGTACGTACTGTTTACACTCAGCCAAATTTCCAATTTGCAGGGCCTGATTAGACAATAAGCTGATAAGGTTGCAGCCTACAGCTTTTCATGATGTGGCATAGCATGCCTTAAACGCATGAGAGCCAAGCGTCAATAATATAGGAGTATGCCATGCTCATACCCAAAGCACTGGCCCTACACAATGGGATTAGTATGGATGGGTGGACATCACAATCCTAAGTTCATTCTTATTATCAATCATTGATAAAATAAAATAAATCTATTGCTCAAGCTCCAAGAGATTGGCCAGCTCTCCTGGGGTTCTGGGAGAATCCCCTAAAATTTATGAGTCTTCTGGGAAATTTTGAGAGAATTGTGCTCCAAGGAATTGAAAAAGATGTCATGTAATATTTGCAATGACTTAACTACTTTTAGTAGTGCAGCTTCTTTAAAGTAAATTTAAGTAAATTTCTTTCTATGGCCTACTCTTCACTAAAGATTAGTCCAATCTGCACATCCATGTTATGGGATGTCATGTTTGAGAAGGTTAATATGCACCCAGCAATGCTAAACTCCACTTCTGGCCACATGAATATATTAAGTCGACACCACTTCTTTCTTCTTCTTCTTTTTAATAATAACATTTATCTATAAGGCACCACACAGAATCAGCAGTACTGTATTATAGGATATACAGAACAGAACAAGGGGGTACAAAGTTAGAATATAGTAATTAGTACAGAGTGGGAAATGTAGAACAAAATGGAGTACAAGAATTGTGAAAAAGTGTGGCTAGTATGAAAATGGCCATATAATGAAGGAAGAAAGTAAAGAAGTTGATGAATAATGGCTGAGATAGTTTCAGGAGAAATACAATAGAAGTGGGGAAAAGATGACTCACGTGAGCTAAGTGGGAGGGGTGGACAATACAGGTGGAGGAGTGGTAGGCCAATCTAAAGAAGTAAGTTCTGAGGGAGCATTTGAAGGCTTGGGGATAAGTTAAATAAACACTTTAAAAAGTGTTGAGATGACCATCTCGCCACGACACATCAAGATTTTCCTAAACTCTCTTTGGCTGCAATCAGGAAGAATATGGATAATGCGATAACACCTTTGCAGTGAAAGATGGCCACACAAACTCAATTTGTCTCTCGTATCCTTTACAATTTCACAATTTACAAACTGAACTTTTAAAATCGACCCAGCAAGACCTAGCGTGATGTGTTGTGATAAGATCCCTCTCCAAATTTCCACCTTGGAGGCTATTAGAAACAATGTGAATCTTTCAGGAGACAATGTGCAATTATTGGAATGTTTACAAACATACACGCAATCCCATTCATTTGTTGATTTATAATGCTGTCTGATTTCACACTGGTAAAAATTTTTCTTCCAATCACAGTCACTGAAATAACATTATTTTCCATTCTTGATTTTTTTTTTTATTATACATGAGTCAAAGGAAATTTGGCCCACCCATTTTCCTTTCCTAATCTCCAATTCAGTGTTTTCCTTCAACAGGAACCACTGCATCCTTCCCTTGACTGTTATTAAATTCAAAGAAAAATAAGTACACCAATCATCCAGACCTGTTAGGGCTGTGTGGGAAATGTCCTTTGGTGCCAGACCTGCCAGTCTACATGATACAGCAATCAGTCTTGTTGATGAATGCCCTAATACTTGAGCCAATTTTCAACATAGTAGCTGAATCATGGCCTACAGGATAAATGTCCTCCTGCTGAGAAAGAGGAATAACCTCTTAAACAACAAATGTCCTATAAGTTACAGAAACTACAATAATAAGTGTATAGTGTATTTCTCTTTAAAAAAACACACAAATGATATGCTAGTACACCAAAAACATATGCAGCAGGTGTTGCATGTGCAGGTATTATCATGATTAGTAGCTTCAGTGATACCGCACTACTATACTATACTACACAGGTTGGTATGCTCCTTCTCCTCCTCCTCGTCATCATCATCGTTATTATTAAGGAACCACAAATATACAGTATATTGCATTCTGTGTATTGCGAAAACCATTTCTCTATGTCTACTGGTGTAAGTCTGAGTAAGACTTCAATAGCTTGAACCTTTTATATCTTCCATCTGAGCGATGGAGGGAAGAAAGAGATGGGACCATCAGATGGGGCTTGGTAGCATGATGTAATACAGATCATTGTCTGAATATGTGCTGCAATCCCAGTAGTTATCCAGGATGCGATGGGTCGTTGTAATAAAAAGTTTTGTCATAATATAGCATATCCAAATTTCAAAACATTTAGGGTGTCTCCAGGACAAATATGTGGTATGTTTGTAAGGGAGAGTAAAGTACAGGTAAAATATCTAAAAATGTACTTTAAGCGCTATGAATCAGAACTGTGCCTTACAACTTAGTAGTTGAGGCCCCTTTATGATTAACACATGGAGAGAGGATATGCTTGTAAAACACCCTCTCTCCTTGCAGCTCCTGTGCATAAAACTCACAGAGGAACTAGAACTACAGAGCATTGTAGGGAGAGAGGCTGTGCTCATAGTGGAGCTATATTAAAACAAGAAACTGGACCTAGACCCAGCAAAGTTAAATTTCAATTCGGATGACGAGGATGTGGGCTCTATAGTGCACATTTGGTGGACCTGTCCTGTTATCACAAAATTTTGGTCAGTCATTATAGCATTTCTAACTCAGCTACTGCTAGTGGAACTTTCATGGAACCCTGCAATATATTTACTGCATAGACCTCTGACTCTCTTACCCAAATCTAATGACAAACTGTTTATGCATGTTAAGACCCTGATAGTCAGACAATGAGAAAATCCTTCCCCACAAGCATTTCTTTACCACATTGGTGCATAATATATTCCTACATGCTTTCACAAGACCTGGAGCACTTAGTATCAGTATCATGGGGATTTGAAAAGTGGGGATGATGCCCATAACAACCAATCATATTCAAGCTCACATTCTTTGATATGTAAAATTAAAACTGAGATCTTGCATCTGATTGGTTGCTAAGGGCAACATCCCCACCTTTCCAATCCCATAGTTTAGTAAATTTAGACCCAGCTATAACTTTCCAGGATCTTGCTCAATAAATGCCTAATTTGAATTATATTAGCCTTAAAAAAAAACATTTTGGATTAAGTAACTTCAGATATGAAGAACCTCATTAAGGGTTTCATCCGTCCTAAGGTAAAAACATTTTGGAACACATCCGTAAAACCCTTGAGAAACCAAGATGCTGCAGAGACATTTTAACCTAGAGGGGCTACATTTACTAAGCAGGGGGATTGCAGGGAGATTGAAAAGTGTGGATGTTGCCCATAGCAACCAATCAGATTCGAGCTCTCAGTTTCATTTTACATACTGGAGAAAGGGAGGTTGAATCTGATTGCTATGGGCAGCATACTCACTTTTCAATCTCCCTGCAATCTCCCTGCTTAGTAAATTTAGGCCAGGATCTTTAAGGATCTCTGTTGTATGACTATGGCATATAAAGTAGAAAATTACTGGGGCTGCTGTTCATTTGACTGCAGTAATATTTGCTGATTAGAACTTCAGTTCAGCTGTTCTATGCTTCAATAAAATACATTAATGTAAATAAACCCAGGGCGGCAACATTTACTGTACAAGTGAGCTGTTAGCTTTGTCCAAGGACCGTAGAGTAAATCATGAAATAGACATTTGGACAAATAGCTGTGGTTGCATCTGTAATCTAGAATATTTTTAACCTGTATACCTGTAAACTAAGGTGAATATGCCTCATTGGTTTATGCCTTTATGACAAACATCTCCCGCATTATTCATGAGGTAACAATAAGTTAAATGAAGGATGTCGCCAGGTGCAGGAGGGGGGCATTTTTCAAGGAAAGAGGTGTAGTAGAACGCGAGGGCATGCTTATAAACTGGAGGGTGGTAGGTTCAGGGGAAATGTCAGAAAGAATTACTTCACTGAAAGGGTAGTGGATAAGTGGAATAGCCTCCCATCAGAAGTGGTGGAGGCTAATACTACAGAACAGTTTAAGCATGCTTGGGATAAATATAAGGGTATTCTTAAATTTGGGTTGGAATAGTTTTAAATACACAATGGGGCAGACTGGATGGGCCACGTGGCTCTTATCTGCTGTCACTTTCTATATTTCTATGAGTTTTGCTAAAAGTTCATAGTAAAAAGGATCATTTAAAAAGCAGTTAAAAGTGTATAAAATACAATTTGGATCAACTGTCCGAGAAATGCAGTTGTTTTCCTAAAACATGTAGACTATTGCTCGGTCTGTGTACTGGAAAGCCCTTTTATTTCCTGTAAGAGCTGCCCTTGTAGAATTAGTGACCTTTAAAAACAGGTTCCTGTGCAATTGCACTTTCCTTTCAAATCACACTGTGCAGTATCCAGTTGCAGACTTTTAAGATGGAATGATTGCAGGCTTTGTGTGGATGTGGAGATTAAATTACATTTTGTTTGAGAAAGTAAATTTTAAAATACTTCTACCTTTTTACTTCAGCGCGATGCATTGTAACACAGATGTTCTCCGGATACAAAGACACTATCATCTGAATACCTCAGGGATCGATTTGATATACTTAATTGGTCTTTATCGCACAGTTACACTTTAACACTTCTATTAAAGAAGACTCAAAGGGGTAAAATTACCATCTTTATCATTTACTCTTGGTATAGTGTTTCCGTTTTCTTAACAGAGTTATATTCAGTTTCAGGGCAGATTTGCAGGCAACAGCAAATGTTGGTAAGCTGCGGATAATTTTGGAGGATGTGATTTAAATGCCCATCTGGTCACATGAATCTTAGTTAAACTCCAGGGGGCTGATCTAGCTCAGCAAGTTGGCAATGCCATGTTTAACTGCAGAAGGCAAGCATAAAATTTTAACACAATTAGAGTTGAAAGACGATATTATCGGGCTCAACTCTAAATTACAAATGCACAGTCCTTTCAACATCAATAGTTCGTGTGCAGAAACGGAAATAAAACCAAGTTGAAACAAATAAATTGACTAAATTCTGCAAAATTATACTCTGAACAGCATATATATATGTGCCTTTTCTCAGAATTCAGCATGGGTTTTGTCCAGATCTACACTTCCCCCTTTTTTGCCCTTACTCCAAAACTAAGAATCAGCCCCCTACTGTGTATTGACACAATCTTCAGAGCAACAAATTCCATTCATATTTCTGCAATGCACAATCACGCCATTGCAGCATATTATTGCAGCAGGGAACAGTTTGTAAACGTTCCACTGGAAACCAAAGAGTAGTGTGTACAGGGGTATTTTGCAGCTGATCAGGACTTCAGATCATTAGTATAAATTTTTGATTTTTTTAAATCTTTTGAAAAATGTCTGTATGTACCCAGCATAACTGTGTAATAAACTGAATGGATCCATAGTACTAGGAAGGACAAGCATGGAGTCAGATGACAGAGAGGACAATAGGATTTTACTTATTTTCCCTTTTAAATAAATGCTCCTAATTCTGTGTACAGTATTCAACAAGTATACAAATGTTTTTGTCTTTTTTAATATCTCTAATTTTCCCATTTTGCAGCATTACCATAGTGGTTGCAGGATGAACAGTCATGAACTTTCCTGCAAGGTCCCAGGATGGTCTGCAAGATTCTAGCAGACTTCATAGGACTTTGTGGAACTTCGTAGGTAATTAAAGTCCCGGCACAGGAGCAGTAACATAATTCTGGGATGTAGAAAATGTCTATGTCCCAGAATAGTATTACTGCGCATGTGTCAGCTGTGCGCTCTTCAGAGACTAAAAAGAGCGTTATTGTTAATATTCCAGCCATCCCCCATTGATCTCCCTTTTCCCTCCACTAATAGCTGTTATTAGAGGGAGGAAAATAGGGGTGACTGCTGTTTAAAAATAAACTTTTTGGAAAAAAACAGAGCTCATCCTTGTTAATATGAAAACTGTTAACAAAGAACAAAAAAAAAGAAATAAACTTATCAATTGATCATTGGTAGCACTAGGCGCCGGTCACTGAAGAGCAAGAAGTCGGCACATGCGTAGTAACACAATCCTGAGACTTTAAAAATGTTCCAGAACTTTGTTACTGCTCATGTGCCGGGACTTCATCTTCCTGTGTGTGTGATAGTCTCGCAGACAATCGTGGGACGTCTCAGGACAGGTAGGCTGTAGTAAATTTCATGAATGAAGATGCCAGGTTCTCTGCAAGGAGATGAGAGCTATGCATTTAAGTAAAAACCTGATGAACCTGCAATTATATGTATGTAGAATGTGTAGTTTTCTATTGTATTATTGATATCATATATTTATTAATGTACGCTATGCATCAGCATATACCCATAACTATTATTCACGTCTTTTCATTTGTTCTTACAGCTCCATCTCCCATCACACACGTGAAGAAGGGAAGAATAGGCAAAAACAGCATCTCTGTATCCTGGCAGGAACCAGAGCGACCCAACGGCATCATCCTGGAATATGAGATCAAATACTTTGAAAAGGTCAGACCCTCTGTAATGTACAGTCATATGTGTGTTTGTTATTCGCTCCTGCTAACTGTTGCTGGTTTAAAGTCATCCACTACATAGAGATATTGACTATTAATTGATTGTGACTGCAGTAAATTACGGGGGTGGCTCCCAGTGTGTGTTTTCTGATTAATGTGGCACGTCAGCTTGGGAAAATACATTAGAGGTTCAGGTTGGATATTGGCAGACCTTGCTTATCTGAGTAAAGGTCATGAACTTGAAATTAGACACAGATTTAACATGCATTAATATTTATTCTGAATACAGTGGTTATTTTTATCCGGCGTGGACATGAGTCAGTGCAGGAAATAATTCTGGATGTACATACATAAAAATGATGGTGGTTATCATGATTGCTTCAATACAGTTTGAAACAAAACACAGGAAATTAAACCACGTTTGAAATATTCAACTCATTCGCACAGTGTGTACGTCTATCAGTTTTCTTTCTGAGTCCTGTTTATTGCCAGAGGCAAAAGCAATTATGTGATATGATAAGACATTTCTGTTACTAAAAATGAAGTGATATAAACTGTGTAAATTGAGTACCGAAAAAAAAAAAACGCATCGGAAATTAGCTGTTTTCATTTACTAGATTTTACGTTGAAAGACACAATCCTATATAGTACTGCATACACATAAAATAGTCGGCCAGCAAACTTCTGGGTAAGCGTTTTACTTGTGCGCAAGATGGAAGGGTACTTTAGGCCTCTCTCTCCTTGTAACAGCAACACCACTGATTATACAGCCGCTTAGATAAAATGGGACCTTCATTAAAAACAGGAACGTTTAATCACTAAACCTTTTTTGTGGTGCAATTCAACAACATTCTTATCAATTTACATGATCATAAAAAGTCACTAGCCAAGGGAGGTCATGGACAATTTCGGTGGGTAAAGATTCTAATTTCTCCTGTTACCTTAACGGTAAAATGAATGTTAGTGTTTGCATGCAGGGACAAACCCATTTTTGTGCACAGATACTGACCAGCGTTACTGTTACACTGCTATTAGATTTGGGCTATGTAACATCATCTCTCAACTCTAATACTGTTTGCAACTACTGACATTTAACTCCCCTGCAATTCAACATGGTTTTGCCCACTTTCTGTAAGTTGTGAGTAAGTCAGTAGTGCCTAAAGTCTGAATCTGGTTCCTATTTTCACAATATCTCCGTGTGTCATGTATAGAAAGTTGTAAAAATCATTTGTATAATTAGATTTATTTTATTTATGGATACAATTTTGTCTAATCTTTTTGTATAAATAAAGGACCAGGAAACCAGCTACACTATCATAAAGTGCAAGGAGACCGAGCTCACAGCAGAAGGACTGAAACCTGCATCGTCCTACATATTCCAGATCAGAGCACGCACGGCCGCAGGGTACGGTGCCTTCAGCCGCAGATTTGAGTTTGAAACCAGCCCAGTGTGTAAGTCATTTTAATTACTGTCAGCTCATGTCCATGTAATAGTTAGTGGAAAGAGTCAGNAGATCAATACCATAACAGGGAACTGTCATTCTTACACGGCTCCAGATCTCCTCTCCCAGGCCCAATGCATTACGTGAAGAAGCCTCATTCATGTCATTCAGCTGGATAAGTTAACACGTTGCCTTCTCCTCTGATGTAGTCCATGAGTGTGGGAGATAAATGTCAATCTGTTAGTAAACTGGGAAAATGTAGAGGAAAGTGTGTATTTGAAGCTTGATGGTTTTCTTAGGTCTCATGTATTTTTCTGGTCTTGTTGCTTATAGTTTATTAAATGTAATAATTTACTAATTAATTCATTTGCATTAATGTTTAGCTAATTAGATTACATATACCAGTTTCAATTGTTAAGAGATATGTTAAAGCAAATTGAAAAGATAATTAAGCCAAAGTAAAATGACATAAAGCAACATTATGCTGTGCTATAAGTACAACAACAGTCATTATATTCTATTTAATAAGAGCAGAAGTTCGATCTTGTGCTATGGAATGGAAATACTGCCATACGTGCAATTTTAGTCTGAGCTGTTCTGCAAAAGTTGCAATGGCATAAACCTCTGAGGCTGCCCGTGTGTTGCTTATAATTGAAACTGTAATCTCTATTTTCTGCCTATGTACGCAGCATTTGCAGCAACCGGTGATCAGAGCCAGATTCCCATAATAGCTGTGTCGGTCACTGTGGGGGTTATTCTGCTGGCTGGAGTGGTCGGGTTTCTTCTCAGTGGAAGGTGTGTATAATTGTGTTGTGCTTTTGAAACTGAAACTGAAGGTTTATGAATCTGCTAAATAATGCACGCCATATACTGTATATGTCTATCAGTGTGCGTATTAGGTACAGTAAATATGTCAGCTATAGATCACATCCCTATAGATAGCAAATAGATCCATGCATTTTTTGCAAGAATATGTTGCATTTCCTATATAAAATGCATTTCATAAATCATTTGAGATAACATAAATGTGAATTTAGTTGCTGACGTATCTGTTGTCATAACATAGGCGTTGTGGCATTATGAGTCCCAGCATGCTTTACTGGGACTTGTAGTTGTGTTATGCCTGAAGAGACAGTGGTTGGTCAGACTTGGGATATCCGTGATCCATACTAATCGCTGCTTTTTACATTTTTGTCCCTTTACTTCTACTTTTTAAATGGCTTAGTAGTTGAAGGGGCCAATGAAATTGTTTTTATGCCCCCTTATTTTTCCATAAGGAGGAACGTCTTATTTTCCCACAGCTCATTGTGCCTCGGAAATTCTCCCTACCATAATAGGTGGTCACATGTTTTTTTTTTTCCACTGGAAATTGAATCGGCCCAAGAGTCTTTAGAGCTGTTGTATACCATATACAACTATAAATACATTAAGAAACATTATAGAGATACAGAATGAATTCAGATGATCACAACGTCCATTTGAATAAATATAAAGAAAGTCTTAAAATCCGATATGCCCTTTCTACTGTATGTGTAAGAGGTAATGAGAACCACAAGCATTATTGGAATCAGTGTGATCTGGATCTTGGCCTTTAAGCTATGCATCGTACGTAAAGATCTAACACATCTGTTTTCCAGCAAGGCAACATTTACACACCAGCTATTACATTGCAAAATGTGTTCAGTAAATGACAGATTTATAGGCCATTTATCTAATAAGTGGCTTTAGTGCATCTGGATGCTCCATGGTAGACATTGTTTCCTGGGCAGGTTTTCAGCCATACATTATTAGTGAAGCCAGACCGATACTGGCTGCCAGCATAAACATGTACATTTCTTGTAGCATTGTGCTGTGCATCATGTTCACACATGTTTTATGACCAAACGGAGGCTTTCATGACCTCATTTTACATGTTATGTGACATTTAGGTATAAACGTTTATAGATCCTCAGAGATATATGGGATTGGGATGCCTTTATCACCTTTGTAATCTCAGTTTAGCAATAATATAGTAGTTTTTTATGTCTGAATAGTTAGGAATTTTCTTTTCTTCCATTCAAATGTGAAGTGATTGTCATTGTGTGACATTTATGTCTTACTTAATGCTGAAGTGATAGATACAACAAAAACAGGAAAAAAGTTATACATTTCAACATGAATTACTTTTTTAATAAAGTATAGTTGAGGACACAAAGTAAAATAAGTGATGACCCCATTATCTATAGGACTTTATAACCGTATATGGGCTAATCCCACGGTTCTCAAACTGTGGGTCGGGACCCCAGAGTGGGTCGCGACCACATGTGCATGGGGTCGGGTCTTCATCAGAGAGACCATCTCCCAGTTGCAGGCCAGGAGCTATGGGACCCACTGGCACCAGGTGCTAGTTGGGTGCAACTGTGATACATGTGTGAAGTAGGTGATTGGTGACCCGCGCCCATCTAGACTGTTTCACTGAACCACTTCCATCTCCACATTCATTTGTCACACAGGATGCCAGTTGTCATTATGCACACATAATGTAATGTCCAAAGAGTTAAAGGGCACATATACTTACCACTGTTTAAAATGGACCCAATCTGATGTCTTGGTGAGAATATATAGGGGCAATGTTTCGCACCAGTGGAAACAGAATTCCAGGTGCAATTTTGAGCTTCCTAGCACAAGTCTAATTTACAAATGAAACATACATTGATGCAGTTTGGGAGTTTTTAGTGCAAAAGCAAAAGCATTGCTGTCTAGTTCCTGCACTAGATGTCTCTACTGTATTATACTCTACCCTGTACAACGCTGTAGTAGTCTAGGGAGCGGTGCCTTAAAAATAAATGTAAATAATAATGCTAATAATAATAATTAACACTGATCCATGTTATAGGCGATGTGGTTACAGTAAAGCAAAGCAGGATCCTGAGGAGGAGAAGATGCATTTTCACAATGGACACAGTAAGTACCAGAGGTTTTCAGCTTCTCATTGCTTATGCTTTTTGTTTTTAGAACTATACTTTGTTATACGATTTATCATTGTTTTTGAAAGCTATAGATGCACAATGCTACAGTTTATATTGTATATATTGTATTTTATTAATACAGTTAGATTTTATCTACTTTTCTACTGCAAGACTAATAAGAAGTTAGTTTTCTGTTCCTCTACAGTAAAACTACCAGGAATAAAGACGTACATTGATCCCCATACCTATGAAGACCCAAACCAGGCAGTCCATGAATTTGCAAAAGAAATAGATGCTTCTTGTATAACCATTGAGCGAGTTATTGGAGCAGGTATGTAATGTATACATTATTTACTTTAGTTTAAAGTACCTAAACATATAAACTTTAGTGGAATTGAACTTGTTGTTAAACAATTTCTTTGCTTTCGGTGTCATCTAAATTAATTTGTATTGTAAAACTATTTCCATATGATAGATTGCCATACCAAAATGTAAAGAAATAAGATAAAAAAAAGGATTCTGAAAAAAAAACAAAAAAAAAACGTGCCCGTACTTCAGAAGGGAAATTCATAAATAAAGGGGTGGGTTGAGGATGTCTTATCTCTACTATTGGTGCATGTCGTTATCTTAACTGTCTTACAAATGATTACTGCAGGATTGGAAAAGTAGGGATGTTACCCATTGCAACCAATCAGATTCATGCTCTCAGTTTCATCGTACATGCTTGAGAATGTGAGCTTAAATCTGATTGGTTGTTATGGGCTGTTTAGGCCCAGGGCTGTTAAAATGTGAGGGCTGCTGAGATATAACAGGTTCAAGTCAGACTATGTTGCAATGTGAGGGGGCAAATTTTTATTTGTTAGTGCAGGGAAAATACCTAGCTTCTGCTGAACAGTAATGTACAGTGAGGTGGGAAGCGCCATCTCTCAGTTCTGTTTGCAAAGTCCAACACAGTTATGCTGAGAGGTGCATTTACCCATTCGCACCTTTTACCTGATAATTTCAAGGAACAGCTTTGAGATGCTTTCCCCAGATCAGATAATTACTTGCTGACACTTGTACAGCCATCAGGTGCTGTTCACACAAACATTATCGCCAATGTGTGGGGTTTCTTTCAAAATACAAAAAATAAACATTTCTAATATATATAAATATAAATTTCAAATATATTTCAAATATATATATAAAATATGATATATAAATAAATAAAATATATACATTTTAAATATATATAAAATATTTTATATATATATATATATATATATATATATATATATATATATATATATATATATATATATATATATATATATATATAATTTTAACCAATAACAAAGCTAGCATTCTTATTCTTATTAAAATCACTATAATTAACACTTTGATGGTTTTATGGTCAAAAGTGGGAGCAATGAATTTTTTAAATTTATAATAGGGGCTGAAGACTGAAGCCTTAACTGAAATACACTAAAGACATAACAGCTTAATCTCTATGGATTACAGTGTGCCAGTTTAAATTAATATCCCATCAACGTGTGAAAAATGGTCATAGAACATGTAGTCTTTATTTTCTTCGTTCGATTAGACCAAAGTGTATAAGGTACCGCATACACAGGCTTTGAGAAATAACGTTAACGTTTAAACAAAACCTTCTACTTTTGTACTCAATTTAGCAGAGCGCCATAATGGCATTTATTACTGTGTCTCAGCTCCTCTGCTGGGTAGTGTTCTGTGCACTTGAGTGAGTGTTCCCATAAAACTGCATTTATTTTACAGACGGTTAATACTTCTATACACTCTAGGCATCATTGAAAATAATAATAAAGCAAGGAAAGTATGTGCGCATTGGCTTACATTATGATGCTTGCTTTCAGCATTAAAGTGTGTTTAATAAACTGTAATAATGCATGCTAAATGCTTAATTAACACCCATGTATGTAAAGAAAGTTAATAATAAGTTAAAGTGATTGAAGGTCATCTCATTTCTTTCTGTAGCTATTTTACTCTCTCTCTCTCTCTCTCTTCACATAGATATACACATATTTACACTCTCATGACTTACACTATCATGACTTACACTCTCATGACTTACACTCTCATGGGTAAAACCATGTTGAATTGCAGGGAGTGTTTGCATGCAGGGAGAATACATTATTGTTGCATTTTGCACACAGATACTGACCAGTGTTACTGTTACACTGTTATTAGACAGAGAAATTTTCTGAATCGAATCCTCTATACACCACCACAGGGGAAGATCTTATTATAATACACACTATAGTGCTCGGGTATTCTGTAATTTAAAATAAATATATGCATATTTTCGTATGTACTTGTATAATTTCATTGATTTTATTGCACTAATTCCCAGCGTTTATATTCAGTGTAGCTAAAAGTCACAGCAAGGAGAAGTTTGCATATGTAAACTTTAGTGGGGCACTGGGAGCACTGAACTCTTCTACATCTGCTTTTTACATCGCTAGAGACGTTTCAATGCTCCCAATAACTGTTCAGTCCAATCAGAATGTTATTTCCCTCCAGGAACACATTAAGTTAGACTAGATGGTTATGTTTATTAGAATGTATGTTTAGTGTGTGAATCGCATTGGTGGTCGGTTACTTTAATGTTTTATTTAATATTGTTAGTTTGTTTTTAGAATTCGTTGTTGTTTTCAGTCATATGCCTTTACATGTAAAGCTTGCACAATAGAAGGGGGGAAATCTATATCATAGTAGCCCAATCTATAAAGTAACCCGTTATAGGCAAGAGACATTCTTCGCAGGAAGGGTATCTTTACAACACAAGGGCCTTAATTGGTTGCTATCGGTAACGTCCCCTTTTTTCCAGTCCTTCGGTTTAATAAATTTAGGCCAATGTTCTGAAACTGGAAGGTGGAAAATCAAATGGTGAGGAATCATTACTTTAATAAAAGGTTACTTGTTAACAGAACACTCCTAATATATACACAAAACTCTTACTCTTACTGCCACCATTTTAGTTTTTCTTCTAAGGTACTATGAACATTCCGGAACATTCCGGAACGTTAATATTCAATGTATACCCAGCAAATGTTTTTGTTTCACTTATCTAGGTGAATTTGGGGAAGTCTGCAGTGGCCGAATCAAACTTCCTGGAAAAAGAGAATTTCCTGTTGCTATCAAGACTCTTAAAGTTGGATATACCGATAAGCAGAGAAGGGATTTCTTGGGTGAAGCAAGTATAATGGGACAATTTGACCATCCTAATATCATCCACTTAGAAGGCGTTGTGACAAAAAGTAAGTACTGCTACCAATCAGAAGCCTGGGAAAGGACATTGTAAAGCTTTTATCCATTGGTGGGAAGGGGAGTGTACATACTGAAAGTAAGAATGGTTTAGCCATTATATACTATCCAGATTTAGCACCTCCATCATTTTAAGTCAGAGCTGAGTGTACAGCTTAAGGTAGGGGGTGACGTTATGTTATTCACAAAGCATGGGCGTCGGAACAGGGGGGGCGAGGGGGCAATTTGCCCCCCCCCCCAAAGCAGGTGGGGGCGCAAAAAAGATCTGCAGGGCGCCTGTTACAGGGACAACAGGCGCCCTGCGCTTCTTTAAAGTGAAAGCTTAGTAACAGCATCGGAGGGCGCCTGCCAATCACAGAGAAGGCGCCCTGCTGTTACTGAGATCTCTCGGCAGTGGGGCAGGG
>JABWIB010000096.1:100503-131172 GCA_016617825.1 Platyplectrum ornatum | reverse complement strand
GGTGCGTGTTATACGCCTGTGCGTGTTATACGCCGATAAATACGGTAGGTCCCAAATCTTAAAAATCATATGTCTGAGTATATATATATATATATATATATATATATATATATATATATATATATATATATATATATATATATTGTTTCCTTTCTTTCCTCTTTATATTCAGATTACTACAGTGTGTCTGAAACTAAATATATACGTTATATTCACTGTAATAATTCAGTTATATGAATATTAAGCTCCTGGTGCCTGTCCTCTGTTATTGTATATATGTATTGTATATACGTAATACAACTCTCCCTGAATATCAGATAGTCTCCTTGAATAGCGGATAATCTCCCTTACTCCCTGAAGTGTCCATTCTCCCTAACGCTGATTCAGTTCTAACAAAAATACATGTTTTCCTGGCAAAGCTCGACACTACCTTTGACACATGGGGGGATATGTAGGGGACATGGGGGGATATGTGCATTGTCTTGATTGCCATATCACAATCTTCCTTATATGCGTTTGCAACCATGATATAATAATATAAATAAATATGTGTTGTTTAATGTGTGACGCTTCCTTCTTCAGAAAAATGATGGCCAGTTCACTGTAATCCAGCTAGTGGGTATGCTGCGAGGCATTGCATCTGGAATGAAGTACCTATCGGACATGGGCTATGTACACAGAGATCTGGCAGCAAGAAACATACTCATAAACAGCAATCTGGTATGCAAGGTCTCTGACTTCGGTCTTTCCAGGGTTCTTGAAGATGATCCTGAAGCTGCATATACAACGAGGGTAAGCTTTGGCAATTCCTGTTTATAAATAAATTTCAGCAGCTTCTTTGACTAATGGGCGCCTGCTCAGACACTACATTGCAGCGCACCATCCATTGTTTGTCCAGTTCCACCCATGACACAGTTGCTCTTCTACAATGAATGCAACAGGAGCCTCTCAATATAAGATAGCTGGTGACATTGTATAACCCTCAGCAGTATTACATGAAGCATGAAGCATGCTGCTGTAGCTTCAGCTCTATCTACAGCATATATTTTCTTTTAATATTTAAGTCTATGTCTTGTATGTATGTATGAACACAGTGTCTGTATTTGTTCTGTTTATGTTTTTCTGCATTTTTTATGTTTTCATGTTTATAAGAAGCCTGCTGTATTTTTGCACAGGTCTTGATATTTTTGTAATGGAAATATCTTGCAGTTGATTTTTCCAACCAAGTCTCTACATGCAAACAATATGTTTTTATTAATGCTTTCTGCTATGGAAATAACTTTGTTGCCAAGCTATTTATTGATTTAAACCAGGGACATGAATTTATGTATTCAACACAGCGAACATTTGAAACACAGAGAAAGACTTGGTGATTCCAACATGTACAGCAGATGTAGCATACCGGGATAATGAGTGCCTCTGGGGCTTTATGAAGGGCCATTATACACTGTTATAAAATGAATTGTTGCATATAAACTCAGTGGTGGTGAAAGCAGAACCCAACAGTTGTTTTGTTATTATTGCCTTGCAATGCAACTAAATTAATGGTGAGTGCAAAGCTTCAAGTCTACTCAGTGACATTTACATTAAAGCAGTTATTGACAAGGAGCAGCCCTAGGACCTCATGTGGCCCACACAGCTATCACTTATGAATCACAGCTACTTTCCGTGTTGAGGTCTGTTTGTTGTCGCTTGTAGCACACGTGTAAGATGCTAGCTAGCATGTTATTACATATAGGTGCCTTTTATTAAATGTAAAATGTTTTAACCTATTTCCAGTGGTAATGTGGATGACTAAAGGGCCGTATTATGCTGTTATTGGCGAAACATTACCAAACTGTATACATTTTACTAAAACCACTGTGCCATGTGCTGTTTTAGGCTTTCCAGCTACAGGGGAGGGACAGTGGCAGCCATGACTACTCTCTTTAGGACCCCTCAGCATACCGCCCGTAGTTACATCCAGGATTAGAATTTAGTCTTCCCCATCCAGACCTATGTTGTCAGGCTTTATGAAGAAAATACTGGTCTTTGCCTATAACCAGTCTATTCTTTTTATCCCTGTTGCTATACTTGGCTATTGTGTGCACCCTGATCAACTTGGAGCTAAAACTGGGACCATGTAAGGGTTAATCATGGGAATGACTGATCTGTATCTGAGATCTCGGGCAGAGGTTATCAGCATTAATCATTTTACCCTGGGACCAAGTTAGACCTTCTGGAACCAAAACTGATGGGGGTGAACAATATGGAGTGAGTCCATATGGAGCTATCTGTCACTATCCGAAGGTGCACCCAATAGCCTTGAACAACCACCTTTGGATATCTCTGTGAGGTCCGTCCTGCCTGTGGGAATTTGGAACTGGACACAATTGGGTGAAATGTGTGAAAGGGTGGTTGCTTTTTGTTGGTTGTAGTGAGTTGGAACTTGGTGTGGGACTCTCATCTCCATCCAACTCTGTTGCTATATTGTAATATTATGGGGTAAGAGATTAGCCCAGACCATTGTGTGGTCAGTAAGCTTGTATGGGGTTCATTGCTGGTTTTCCTGAATAAACCTGTTTGGCTTTTGTCTACTCCATGTCTGAAGAACCTGTGTGCTCTCCTTGCAATCTTACTATTTGGTTTTATAGGCTTGTTCATAATAAAGGACATTCACATCCCTACACCTAACTCTGCACATTATATTGAAAGAGCTTTGTGTTTAGTTCATTTGTAACTAGTAGTAGAGTTTTGCCGTTCAGTTTTGATTTCCTTATTGACATTCAGACCCATGCCTCCTTTCTTTTTGTAGTCGTGCACTGTTTATTACTTTAGTGCTGGACAGTAATAACTGTTCAGGAAGGAAGATTACAGCACTGCACTTGAATTATCTGTAAATGGAGTTCAATTCATTACTTTGAAATACATCATGTGACTCATGACTTTTATTTTTCTCCGGAGACAAAATCATTACCAGTTGTTGGAAGTGAACGTTTTATTTTCGGTATTACACTGTCTGAGCATCCGTGATGTGTGTGTTCATGGTTGTGAGTCTTGTTTCTTTTTATTTGCTTTATCTCGTTTATCACTTCCAGAACAGTAAAGGGCATTCGCATTAGAACTTAACCACATGATATAATGTTCACAGGGAGGAAAAATACCAATACGATGGACAGCACCTGAAGCCATTGCTTTCCGCAAATTCACCTCAGCAAGTGATGCCTGGAGCTATGGAATCGTAATGTGGGAAGTCATGTCATATGGAGAGAGACCCTACTGGGAGATGACAAACCAAGATGTAAGTGTTTCCTTAAAACAAGTTATCTTCACCTTTTCCCTTTTGAACTCAGTTGTTTCCTACGTATACTGGTGGTTTGTATTAAACATACAAAAACACCAATGAAATTGGACACAACTGTTGGCATATTTTTGGTTGTTTGTTATACCAACAGTCACTTACTATTCTTTTTAAATGTTATTGTTCATTAGGGTTGAATAACCTGTATAGTTGTAGGTGTTTATAATTCTGTAGTCTAATTCCCTATGTTCCTGAAGGGATGTCTGATTTATTCCATATTCTGCCAAATGATTCTATAGTGCATCTGCTAGGCCTTTTTTAGGGTGTCTGTTATATATATTTCTGTAGATATCAGTAGTTTATGATAAAAGATAATTGTCTCTTGGGATGTTGCTAAAACCTCACCTCTTTGTCTTGTTAATCAGGCATTACCCATGCATTAAAAGATATACAACCATAAAAACTGCCTCCAGATGCTGGATAGTAATGATTTCTACACATTTGCTCTGGATATATATATCTGTTTCTTAAGCTGGCCATACACTATAAGATCAGTTGTTCCAATCGAAACATTTTTGAAGAGTGGGCAAAAGCATGTTGAATTGCAGGGGAGGCTAATTGAATTAATTGCAATCAGTATTACAGGTGAGAGATGATCTTTCCAGCACAAGTGTAATAACAGTGTAACAGTAACGCTGGTCAGTATCTGTGCAAAATGCAACAATAAAGTATTCTCCCTGCATACAAAAAAAATAATAATAATAAAAAAATTATTGAAATAAAAAAAAACACCAACACACTTTATTTAATATTTTGAATTTTTTTTACTTTTAAACACTTAATGAGGCAGGTAATTGTCCATAGGACATTACCTGCCTCGGTCCCCTCTGCGCTAAGCCTGCACCATGTCCAGACATGGTGCAGGCTGCGCTTTCAATTAGCAGGGCTTAGCCCTGCTAAAAGCGCATATGTAAATGAGAAAAGGGGCGTGGAACGCCCCTTTTACCATTAACATACGGCGGAGTCGCAGAGGCACGGAGACGGGCTTTGCACCCTACTCTGTGCCATTCAGAGCCGATCTGCGCATGCTCTGAATCCTGGCTGGCGGAGACGCAGCTCTCATCCAGCCCCGATGTTTCCTTGCTCAACTCTAATTTACAGATTAAGCATAAATGTATGTATGTGCGTTTTTTTGCAAAAACATAATATTTTCCCTGCATGCAAAAGGATTAAAATTAATTTGCACCCCTCCCAGTGCGACATGGTTTTGCTCAGGTCTACACTTTTAGCCCTTCCTCTATACCTACCACCCTCCAGTTTCAGCGCATGCTCTCTAATTCTAACACTTCCGTCTTTGGAATAATGCCTCTCTCCAATATCTAGTTAAACCTTTTTATATGTTAGAAATCTTCTATCATTTTCCCCATTACAACATTTGTGGGGGGAAAAACAAGACTGTCCTTGAATGTGCTGTATTCAAAAACATGTTTAAATACATATTTGAATATAAAAGCTTTTGTAGAACACCTTATAATGCTCTCTTTATTACAGACTGTAACACAGATCATAAATCAGGACACTTTATTACATGTCATATGAACACAGAAGGAAAAATCAAACAGCAATTAAAAAGAAACGAAACATGTTCCTAAGTATAATTATCTTATCTAGAGAAGGAAACTGATCACCTAATCAGATGTGAAAACTGATTGCAAGTGCTTTTTTGAATCAATTGAGAAAACTGTTTATGCACAACAGAATTCCCAGAAACCACAGTGATAATGTACTATTTTTTCTTACACTCTCCGTGGAATGCAGTAAAATAGCTATGCATGATGTTTGGCAACTACAATTTAAGATTTGTATTGATTGCTGCAAGCTCAATATACAGTAGAAATGGCATATTTCTTGCTTAACTCTTCAATGATCACCTACACCAGACATTGTGCTGTTATTCATTCATTCATCAATTCACATAAACTGCATTTCCCAAACATCCCCAGCATTTTGCCTCTAGGAACAAATTCTGTCCTTCTGTGGTGGACAATCTGCAAAGGCTACACACTAGGGGGCTGATTCAGCCCTGCGTCTCCGCCAGCCAGATCGGCTCAGAATAGCACGGAGTCGGGCGCAAAGCCTCTGCGACTCCGGCAAATGCTAATGAGAAAAGGGGTGTTCCACGCCCCTTTTCTCATTTGCATATGCACCTTTAGCAGGGCTAAGCCCTGTTAATTGAAAGTGCTGCCTGCACCATGTCTGGACATGGTGCAAGCTTAGCGCAAAGGGACCGAGGCAGGTAATGTCCTATGGACAATTACCTGCCTCATTAACTGTNAAAAAAAAGTTAAAAAAAAATAAAAATAATAAAAAAATAAAATATTAAATAAAGTGTCTGTCTTTTTTTTATTTAAATAATATTTTTTTGCTTTTTTTTTTTTTCATTCATGAAAGCCGGCACGAGGCATACATAGATATATAGATAGTTATGAGATAGATAGATAGATAGATAGATATGAGATAGATAGATAGATAGATAGATAGATAGATAGATATGAGATAGATAGATAGATAGATAGATAGATAGATAGATAGATAGATAGATAGATAGATATGAGATAGATTCTTTTTCCACAAATGCTACATTGTAATGGGATATAAAAAAAGATAGCTAGATAGATAGATAGATAGATAGATAGATAGATAGATAGATAGATAGATAGATATTGACTTGTACACCCCTATTGACAGAAAATAGCTTGACAGGTTATACATTTTTAACACATAATAAATTTGGCAAATTGTATCTGTTCCAATTGTTTTAGATTGAGTGGATCTTCAGTGTGTTTTCTGCAAAATGTGACTTACTTAAATATTAAAGGAATTATAGGTATTTTTACCATAACCTCATATACAGTAGCAAACAGTAATTCCAACTTGGCTGAAACATGTTATTTAAAGTGCGAATGGTGAAGGAAATCTATTTGTCTTTGTTAGGTAATTAAAGCTGTTGAAGAAGGTTACCGATTGCCAAGTCCCATGGATTGCCCGGCTGCTCTTTACCAGCTCATGCTGGACTGCTGGCAGAAAGACCGTAACAGCCGGCCCAAGTTTGAAGAGATTGTCAGTATGTTGGACAAGCTGATCCGTAACCCAAGCAGCTTGAAGACACTTGTTAATTCATCTAACAGGTAAAACATATATTTTCTGAATGAAACTGATTATTTAAACTGTGTCCACAGAATATTAAGGTCTTATGATGAATAGTAATATTACAAATTCAGTGCTAATAGATTTAGAGCGAGTGCAATGTGAATAATAAATATAAATTACCCTATGAGCACTACAGTCATATAGGACTGGATCCAGATTCCCACATGAAATGCAGGATTATTTGTAATATGTTCCTATATGAAACTGGCATGTTTCTTATTGCACAGTAGACTGTCATACAGAAGCCTAGATTTGGTCCACTGTCAGTAAATAGTATAGTCAGAAAGTAATATTTATGGCAAAAATAGACTGCTTAGGTATGTAGGTTTGCCCAGCATTTTCCTTCATAAATGCAGTTACTACATGAATGAGATCTCTCCACTAGTGACCACAATCACTTGACCAGGTTAAGTCATTGATAAAAATATTGAATAGGGACTTAATTAAGTCGTGGATAAAAACATCAGACTAAAACAGCTATGGCTTCGCATTGCATACAATTGGCCGCTATATGTAGGTGCCAAACTGAAACTGAATCAGCATCAGGGAGATTGTCCAATATTTCAGGGAGTCAGGGAGTTCCCCCACTCTTCTGGGAGGCTTCCTTATATACAGGCAACTATAGTTTATCCTAAACACATATATCAATAAAATAAGTTGTCTAGCAATCCTGTTTTAGGAGAGAGATGCCACATTTACACCAAGCAGAAGATAACATTCAGAAATAGTACATGCAAAACTTAGCAATATAAATAGGAGTGTTTGATGAGAGTAAAGCTTTAATTTGATAATAATGATAGTTTTGGCTGACACTCAAGGTCACATCAAGACGTTTAATTACATTAATTATGAAAAATTGTGCTGTTACCTGTTATTTACTAGGGGGAGACACATATTTGCTGACTTGAAGTTCATTTACTTAATGTGAATTGCTGGAACAAGCTTTCAGTAAAGCATAGGCTTAATAACTAGTTATTTTATGCCGTTCAGTTTTCAAGCCAAATATAGCAAGAGAGGTGTGGGCGAGTAACGCTCTGTGCAATAAAATCTCATTAAATTTTAATCCAATTACTTATAAAAGAATTTTGGAATACATTTGCTGTTGTATACTTTTTGTTATGACAGTTCTTGTATATATTTAGCATCCATGGGTTTTATATGTATTTGATGCCACTGAATGGATTACTTTGCAGGATATCAAATTTATTGGTGGAACATAACCCACTTGGAAATGGTGCATACAGATCAGTAAATGAGTGGCTGGAGGCTATCAAGATGGGAAGGTATGCTGATACATTTGTGGAGAATGGATACACCTCAATGGATACTGTGACTCAAATGACTTTGGAGTAAGTAACCAAAAAGTTTCTATGAAGACTATAAATAAATAAACAATTATATGAGTGGTGGTTTTATTGCATATGATGAAGGATATACTATAGGTCCTAGCAATGTGAATACATCTTTTTAAGGGGAATTACAGTCTGTTCATCAACACTGAAGCTTTGCTTAAATATACAGATTTATCATTAGAAAACTAACTAGATATGAAAGTATAAACATATAAATATCGCTATATATTACCAATAAATAAGAGCACTACTATTGTGATTTTTAATGCACTGTTTGTTGATAAATGTATATGTGTAAGGAAATAAAAATTGTTTATGAAGAATATTAAGGAGCAGCAGATTTATATGTGTTGCGGTGGAAAAACATACCCAGCTTTTCTATATTGTATACACTTCAGAATTTATGCAGGTTTATGCACGTCAGATGGTTTTAGTTAGTAACTAACATAGCTACATATAATGGGCCAGGTTTGGTCATTAGCATGCCTCATAAACATGCTTATGACCCCAGAAATGGAGTATAAAATATTTACACACTGAAGACACATACGGGTTAAGGGAAAGGGAAGGGATTGAACTTACCTCTCTTGCACGAAGCAACAGACCTGTGTCTGATTGATGATTTAGGCCTAGGCCCAGATTTACTAAACTGCGTGAAAGTGGAAGTTGCCCATAGCAACCATTCAGGTTCTAGATGACATTATCTAATATGCAAAAGGAGTGAGAGATCTGATTGGTTGCTATGAGCAACATCTTCCATTTCCATTCCCGCAGTTTAGTAAATAATAGGCCATAGTGTCTTTTTATTTACAATCCTTATGTTTTATGTTATTGATGTGTTTATTTTACATACATTAATCAAGCAGGAGCAACCTTTAATTTGCTTTCCAACATGTTGCAAGAAGTAAATGCCATCAATGTACTGTTTCCTTTTCAGAGATCTAAGGAGGTTTGGAGTGACTCTGGCTGGCCATCAGAAGAAGATAATGAATAGCATCCAAGAAATGAGAGCTCAGTTATTGAATGGAATGGTGCCATTGTAATTGTGCCATTCCGCGACCAAGCAAGCCTGCACTTTGTAACCTGCCCAGAGATTTATAGACAAAGAGAAAACTGAAATGAAAAAAGGGAAGTATAGTGTTATAGAAAACAGAAAACGACACAATGAACATACAACAGATAACTCAAAAATCATTATTTGACTCAGCTTCCATTTATTTTTTATTCTTTCTGTGTCATCGTTCCTCATGAGTAATTGCAACATGCATGGACCTGGAGCTGGATTTAGAGGTATATAAATTGTGATTAGCCAGTATTTCGCTCTTCTATAACAAAGGACTTCCAATGATGCTTTGTACTGGAAATGTGTATAGCATCTCGATAGTGTTTTCATTGTAGCAGTATGCTAAATACTTCCAAGGACTTACTTGAATGGATCATTTAAACAAAGTTTTGTATAGTAGCCATGTACGGCCTAAGGGGAAAAAAGCTGCAGTTTACTGATGTTTACTAAGTCTCAATTGTCTACAAAGGAGTATTGAAGAGCAATATGTTTAGATTTTCTTGATTGTTATCTTTTTGTTTTGTAAATTAAACAAAAATGCTGTTACACAGCATAATGGTATGAAAGCGTGTATAAAAACAAGTTGCTTGATCAGTTGAAAATACAATATATTTATTTTTTGTGTTCTTCGTTAGTTTGCTCTCGGTAAGGTTAATGCATATTATAATGAAATTGTATATAATGTACAGTTTGCTACACTCCCAGGTACATTTTTGTGCTGCCACATATAATGTATTTTTTTTTTTTGGTCTTATTACACCCATGATGCGTTTCAAGAAATTTTAAACTTAAGTGAAAACAAATATCCATATTTTTGCCCCATGATCTATATTCTGTTATTTCTCAACCATGCTTTGTAAAAAAAAATACAGGGTATATATATATAAAGGCAACAAAATGAAAATAATGCTATTAAACAGACATTTTGTTATTTTCCATTAGAGTGTTTAGTTTTCTATCAAACATAACATTAATACAATGTGACTTACAATTATATGTTGTAATTATGATGTTAAAAGCTATTAAAGTAAGTCTCAGTTTGCATTGTATAGATTACACATTTTGATCTCTCACATCATGATTCATAAAGAATTTTGCTTCACACATTCTAATGCATGGACCTTGAGTATATTGGAAGCTTGCACAGTACTGAGCTTGTGCTCTGCATTTATCTGATTTATGTTTACCCCTGTAATCTGTGCACTCTGTGGGTTGTTGTCTTCTGACCTATCTGATTGTAAAACACTAACACACTCAACGGTGGTCTTTAAAATATGGACTTTTCTCATTATTACCCCTTTTGTGCTGCATCATTTTGAGATGTCACACAACATACAGAACGGTTTGAGATCTCCAGTGAGCAAGTTTCATAATCATAACTAATGTCTTCCATAGAATATCCGGTCTTTGGTTGCCTCTACTGTGCTGATGGTAAAAACTATGTGAAATATCCTTACAGTGTTATTTAAAAGTATAAAAAAACAACAATATATTTGAATATACTCATAATAGCAGTAACATGTGTAAGACAAATTAATTATTATTTTGATTTTCACATTTTACAGTTTTACAATTTTACAAAAATTTACAGAATTAGTATATGGGAGGTGAAATTCTAATGTTTTCCACAGTTCATGGCAATTTTAGATCAGTAAGTTTATAAAATGTTCAATAAAATTGCTCTTAACATTGGTCCTCAAGAATACCCGAATAGGGTCTAAACTCATATGTTGAGTGTAGGATTTCAAAATGAAATTATCTGTTGAAGAAATAGGTGGTCCACTGAGTACAGTTATTTATCATAAAAAGAATATAAAAAGCACCACACGGCTAATGATGTTTGACTGCGCCACTATAGCAGAACATCAAAAATTGATGTGTACAGTATTTAAAAATACAAACTTTGGAAGATACTAAGAACTATAAATGAATATAATATAAATGTTAAAGAAATTTTTTAAAAATCTAAATTTAGAGAGTGAAAATACAGAACAGTGTGTTATTACACAAAACAATTTTTTTCATGTATAAAAGCTAATTTTGTTTTGCGTGTACTTAATTCTTATGCTTATATATGATACTTCAAAGTATCTATTATATATTTTATCTGTACCCACTCTTAGTATTTTCCAATATTTGTATTTTTGAAGTGTAGATATTTTAGATACAGTAGGATCAATTTTAGGTGAATATTTTACAGCAGGTTTTCAAGAATTTTCTTTACCACCTTTTTTTTTTTTTTTTTTTTTTTTAAATTATATACAAAAATAAAAATTCTGAATGTGTATTCTCATTGTTGCTTTTATGCAATTTACACTCTTGTACAGATCATTCCTGCAACCAGATATTTACAAAGTATAAACTGACTGAGTTTACCAGTAGAATGTATCTGTACACTAAAATTACTACATGATAATAAGGNCCTTTTTTTTTTTTTTTATTTTCCGTAGAGTATTTGCTTCTGGAAATGCAGCTACACTATTGTGACAGCCTGTAGTTTAATTGAATTACACTCTCTTACTGATCATTCCTGCAACCAGATATTTACAAAGTATAAACTGACTGAGTTTACCAGTAGAATGTATCTGTACACTAAAATTACTACATGATAATAAGGGCAAATGCCAGTGTGAGATAATGAGACATTTTTGTCAATCTTGACTAGAGAAATGTAAATTTATTAATTATCCTAAAAATGTAGATGTATCCATACAGTGGTTGACATGGAAAATTAGAAGTGGTGGTATGGAGATGGAAACATTGCAAATATCAGCAGTGGGATGCTTCCCCCTGGCCTGACGCTCTAGGCGACCGCCTAAGATTGCCTAATGGTAACGCCGGCCCAGATCCACTTCAAGCCCTGCTGCCATATATAAGAACTGAATATTAACTTGTTTAATGGTATATTTTACTAAGCACATAAAAATGTTTGCATTACATATAAAAATATGCATTGGTATTATTCACTTCAACTCAAAGATATTTGTTCATAACCATTAATTCAAAACGACTAATTCAAGATCTGTGTGTCTTTAAAGGAACAATATTGCTGATAGCATTGGCTTTATCAAAGCAAAAATATTCTTAAAGTAAAAATAATTTCACATACCTATTTATAAACTAATTACTGATAATCTGTCAGAAAGCATGTTTTTACAGAAAGTAACAGCAATAATGTTATTTCTAATATGTTTCGGTGGTGATGTACCTATGGAATGCCATTGTTTGTCACTAAATTGCCAACATTACTCAAGCAAGTACAGCCGCACCACAGGCCAGACAGCCATCATCATGTTAAGGTATCTGCGTCAAGTCGCGTGTCACAGTCACCTCCATTTTAAGTGATTTAAATGGCTACATATATCTCTTTATTTCAATACTATGAACCAGTGGTTGAAGTGGAAGTTTAGAAGTGGACATTTAAGTAGCAGTATAAAATATTAGAAGTGAATCAAGTTGTGTGGCAATTCTTTACCCATTTCATGTATGTCCCTTGTGTTTCAGACAGTATCCACATTAGGTTTCTCACATAGAATATTACATTTTGATCAAATTTTTCATTTCTTTTCTACCAAAACAGTTACAAAATTAGAAGTTAGAGTTTTGTTTACTTACACTCTGTTTTTCTTGGTAATGGTAGCTTGTATTTTATCCATGTATAAACTATAAATAATGGAACAAAACATAAATGCGCACTATACAATGAATGTAACATGAACATGTATACATGTAAAGTAATATGGAAGGCTACATAAATTCAGTATGTATTTTAGTATATAAATTGTCATTGCATCTAGTAACAATTTTTAACATTTCTGATAGATTTTTTTAGAGAAAATATTGAAAAAGTTGGTAAGTAGTGTTTATTTTTATTAGCTAAAGATTGATAAGATTGATAAAGACTGACAAGCAATCATACCATAATCCTATAATGCAGTACATAAAAAAAACCACAAAATATAGACAGAAATGGAGAAGATGATTTCATTCTACTCTTCACAGACACAGAAAACAAATCACAGATTCTGTAAAGAAATCAATTAAATAGAATCCACCTTTCTGGAAGCAGCATTTGTTAATATTTTTGTGTTATCTGTTTCCCTTCCTGCATTCATTCATGATGGTTGGTAACATAATATACCATACTATACCTGTAGTTCTCCTTTTCCTTCAGAAGATGATGCACTTTTCAATACTCCGCTACATATTTGTACAGTTACATATGCAACAGTATAAGCTCACAAATGGATCTCACATTACCCTTTTAACCCTCTTCTAACTGTATGAGAGAACTTCATTCATGGAACTGATATGAAAAGGGAATTCATCGGTACCACTGGCTAGTGAATATTCTAAAATACATAACTAATCATGGTACAAAAATCTATATTTAAGGCACGAAAGCTGTAAATAATCCTACAGAAGTGGGTCAGATAATATACTGTGAAAGGTAGGGTTTATATAACAAGCATGATAGAAAAATCAAATGCAGTACATAGTTAAAAAATATTCAAAGAAAATGAAGAATACTAGGAAGCATGTGAACATGGTGTTATTTTCGTTTTTTCATGTTAGGATTACCTGTTTTATATACAGTACAATGATAAAATTGCATACAGTTATAAACTAATGATTAATGAATGAATCAATCATATAGTTTACTGTATATGTATTGATTTTCTCATAACCATAAATGACCATAAATATCACCATTCCATACCCCCTATCATTCCTAGAAGGTGCTGTTTTCTAATCATATTTATCCATTTTTCTTCCGAACAATTGTCAGTTTTGTCTGTTTCATACTTTTACAGAACTTGACAGATTGACCACTGATTATTAAATATTGTACATTGCATCACATTGACAGCATTTCCTGCTGAAAATTGCTGAACTTAGTGCTTAGTTCTGGTGATTAGTCCACTTTCATGTTATATAATTGTTTTGGTTTTTTTTTTCTGTTTCTTTTATGTTATATATTGTTATAATGTTGATGTCAATTATATAGCCTAACATTGAATTCTGTTAGGGAAGGCTTTAAATTTGACAGCTTATCTATAAAAATAAAGCAATTAGGACAGGTGCATTATGTTAGACTATTAAACTGATGACAAGTGTGAGGACAGCAAAGGAGAGAACATGTACAGAGTGGGCATGAGCAGAAGTGGGGTAAGGTAAGAAATGAATCTTTATTTTTCATATAACTTTTTATTTTATTATTTCTTTTATCCAACATTGTGGTTTTGGCTTTATTATAATGAAGTGTGTTATTGTCACAGTAGTGGCCAGACCGTTATTATTACTACACATTATGACATTATGAAATTTGACGCCTGGAAATTAGCAAAAAAAACTACGGTTTGGCAAGAAATCATTCAATTAAATTTCTGCTTGGTACAAAAGCACTTCAGAACATAACCTCATCACATATCTACCAATGATAGACTGCAATGCATGGCAAGACATAACAGGTTATATCCAGATTTAGTGAGTACACTGAAGTTATGGGTGGAAATGTAGACCGTTAAAACCATGACGAATTGTAGGAAATACAAATTAATGATGTGTTTCATATCCATGCATGGAGAATACTTTGCTTTACCTTATTACTCATAAATACTAAACAGATTTTATTATAAACAGCAATTTAGTTTTATGATAGAAAATATCACCTTTTAACTCCAATTAAGTTTAAATTTGCTTTCACTGATATATGACGTATTTTGACTTTACCTGTTTTTGTTTACCTGTTTTGCTCTTACTCTTAAACTCTGGATCAGCACCAACATGTGATACACCACTGTAATCAATGACACAACATACATTGCTCAATACAAATGTCTTAAATAATATGATTATGGTGCATACTGATTGTTACATAATATAACATGTTAAAATAGTTTATTATGTGCATAAATCAACATGTTAAAAAACATGTATACCAACATAGTTCTTAACCGGTATAACCTAATTATATTATTGCCAGTCTCACTGGTGACATAGGGGACTATTATTACAAATGCTTTATTATTACTTGTAGAACGTGTACGTGCTTATTCAAGGATAGATGTTAAGAAAAGAAAGTAAAGCAAACAGCATGTGGTCATTTACTAAGAAAATGAGTTCCCTTGTACAGCAATCTACCAGCTATTAAACAGCAAATCATGTGATAGAAGGACTGATCCAAAGTTTGCACCTATTTCAGAGTTTTAGCACTTTATGTATTTTTCAAATTCTTCAAGACTTTCACAGTTTGCCTTCCCTTGCTGTGTATCTTAATTGTGTTCTTTACAGTTACGCTCAAATTCTGGACCATCCCCAAAGTGGATAGGAATACTATAAAGTTTGCAATTTTTTCTTTTGAAATATTAAGGAATTTGGTAAAATAGAATGTTTTTAATACATCACAAAAAACACAGTCTACTTCCTTTAAAAGACTGGCACAACAAAACTATCCAGAAATAATAAATTGCAAGCTAATTGATGACTGCATATACAATTCATTTTTTGCACAACATTTCGATTGTAAAATTTGCGTGAGTCATATTTAGGTAAAATAATACATTAATTGTATGCATTGTATAAGGAGCCCATGCTTGATATGTCATAATATGTGTTAATATATTTAAAATGATTGGGAGTTTAGCAGAACCAGCACTTCCTTGTTTGTGAATAAGTCCGTGTGTCTTATTAATGCAATACCCCAGGATAAAACCTTAATTGTCATCATCCATCATATGTAGATTAGCATTGATGTGATTATCCCTTTCATTTATCTTTTCCTAAAGTTTTGTGTGTGTTCTGGTGTATGTTTTTTGTAGTGTAAGATATGAAATTTTATATTTTTTCAGAAAATAAAAACTTTCAATAACAAACAAAAATTTCTATTGTTTTTTTATTATTATATTATTTTTATTTCTCATATAATAAAATTGTAAAAGCATATTTAGCACAGTGCACAAATGGTATCTTACTGAAAACTATACGTGACATTAACATTTCTGGAGTTTTGGTGTAAGGGCTAAATATGTGTAAATGTACACCTGGGCAAAACCATGATAAATTGTGAGGGGAGGCAAAATGATACTATGAAAACGACATTATATTTTAAAGTTGAATTTTCCTAATACAACTCATATACAGATTAATCAAAATGCTGTAGAGCTTCATAGTTTAACACTAGAAAGTAGATGGTAGATTTTTGGTGTTTTTTAGCCCAGGAAATATACTAAAGGAAATATACTAAAGGGAAACCAACATTTTTTTTGTAGTAAAAAATACAAACCACCAGATTTACTATTCATCTGTTTGTAAATGCTCCTAAAATGGCCAAAGAAGGTGCTTTTGATTAAATTAAAATATAAAACCATCATTAAAAAAAAATACCCCGCCCTGTTCATTATGCCATTATGTTATTTATAGTAATACATATGCCAGTGTGGCAGTGTCCCTCATATCATTAAAAAAATAGTTAAATAATAAACTTTTTATAAGTATTTTGGGTGGTTTGAAAACTGCCCAGTTTTTCTAGCCAACCATGTATGTCATTTTCAAACCGACCAACATCAATGGGTTTTAAAAATGACAGACAAAACTGCTGACTAGCGAATTGCCAGTAAGTGATAAGTAATTAATTAAAATATTAGTTTATCATTGACTAAAAAAAAGTAGGAGACAGTATTCAGTCAATGAAAAGAAAGATAAAGCATGGCAGTGCAATGTGACTTATGCTGGATACACATTTATGGCCATCGAGAGGAGGGGGGAAGTCTTTACACGGGGCCAAGAGCTGTAATGGGCCCGTAATTGATCAAGATTTATGTTTTTTTTTTACTCTTTACTTAAAATGATCTGCAGTGAGAGCTGCTCTTATGCATAAGAAGAAAAAGAAGCCTCTAGCCCGTCACTGGACTCTGCTCAAGCATGACCTTAACAATTTACAATGCATCCTGCTTGAACACATTCCTCTCCTTGAGAAGTTCAGTCAATCACACACACACACACACACACACACACACACACATATATATATATATATGAACTTTAAAATAGCATTGTATGTCAAAAATCCAATTTGCCAACAGGCAATGTTCCTCATGGCAACATACAAGTTAATATAAAAAACACTTGTTTTTATGTATGTTACTCTGAGGAAAATTGCCATTTGGCAGTTGAAATGTTGTTTTTTGCTATAAGTTCACTTTTTTGCAACTAGGTATCCACCAGCAGTATTGGAGATTAAAGGAGTGACAGTATATAGTCACATATATATTTCAAGGGAACACAGCCATGTGTTGTGAAATCACAGACGTGCCGTAAAGATGGGCAGATAATAGTGTTGTTATATAACATATATATGAGACAGATCCAAATCTTTTAGAATATTTTTCTAGAGTACTATTGGCAGCATTGTGATTGTACTCAATGAAACACATTTAACTGATTCTAAATTTGTCCCAATGTGACAAAATGCTATTATTTAACTGCATAACCAGATAAACACAATATTCTATTACAAAGGTTCCCTATTCAATTTAAACTCTATGAATGAGTGTACACTCCACAAGTGTAAATTTATGAGTGGGTAATACCATGTTGAATTGCAGGGGAGGTAAAATGAATGTTAGTGTTTGCCTGCAGGGAGAATACTTTATTCTTGCATGTTGCACACAGATACTGACCAGTGTTACTGTTACACTGTTATTAGATTTGGGCTAGGAAACATCATCTTTCATCTTTTATACTGTTTGCAACTAATAAAATTTATCTTCCCTGCAATTCAACAAAGTTTTGCCCACTCGCTTGTAAGTTCAGTAGAGAAGCACACATTAAGTATTTTTTATTTGATTTAAAACTATAGCAAACAAAGTAAATGAGTACTTGGAATGAGTAATTGCTGGCAATAAAATATAATTTACTAAACATACATCAGTCCACTGAAAATATCAAATGAAAGCTGTTATTTCTATATAGGAGGCACTAAAGGCAAACTGAATAGAAAGTTAGTCATTCATTGTTGGTGTTTATACTTAAACATGGTCACATATGGCATTGCATTGCCTTTCAAATGAACAGCTGCACAATTTTGTACTAGGCATCCATCAGACACATTTCTGTCTTTTTAAGTTAATTGTCTAACCTAAGATTTTGGGAATCCTCTAGTAATGGATTCAGCTTTACATTGTCATTATGTTGTAATTTGTTTCTGTGTTAGTATTTTAGTTTTATTATTTTGTGGGTTTAGCACTTTTAGTTTAATGGGACTTACTAAAGAACACATTTTACTAAAGTGACACATTTTACTATTGTTACATTTATATGTTGACAACAAGTTGAACTTAACATTTATTGATACATCTGGCTTTGTAGAAAAAGTAACTGCAAGGATTGCAATGCAAATGTGTTGGGTAATATATTCGATGCAGCAGTCAATGAGAAAAAAAAGATGACTGGCAAGAGGGCTGTCTTGGCATTGGTCAGTGGGTCATTTTCCTTAAAATAGGCTTAAAATAGGGTAAAACAGGTGCAAGTGTAGACCTGACAATAATGTTTGTGGAAAAGTGTTTTACTACATGCAATAAAACAAATTAATTAAATAATGTATTTGCACAGAATCTCCAAGAGGTGGGTAGCCTCAGGTTGACCCCCTCCAGGAAGAACTCACCCCGTGGCGCATTTCCTTTATGTTATTTTAGAAGAACACTATGGGGTATATTTACTAAAGGGCGAGTTTGTGACTGAAAATTTCTCGCCGTATCTCGCTCGTTTTTTGGGCGAGTTTTGAGCGAGAATTGTGTGCGTGTTGTAGTATTCACTATTGGGCGCGAATTAGTTTTAGCTTCTATTTTGCTGTGTGTTACAGCAAGTTTTTGGGCGAGTTTTGGGCGCGAATTCAATCTCCCCTGGTCGTGATTGAAATCTTGCACAGATCCCTTTAAATTTCTCATCCATTTTCTTTTCTGTAAACACACCTACTGATGGCATCCATTTTGGAAATGANTGACAATATAAAAAACTATTTTCTTTGCATCTGCCAGTGTGTAATAGGAGATCGATGGGGAGGGAGCATTATTAGAGAGAGAGAGAGGTAGTGTAGGTGTATGAGTGCTGTGTGTGGTGTATTAAGCTGGCCATACACTTTAAGATAAATCTTAAGTCTGACGATTGGATGGAAATTGATCCTTTTGTTAAAAAAAAAATGAATTGGAAGCCGCCATACACTGTACAATAATTGTATAGTAAACATCTAAATAAAAACTACATAAGCAAATTAGTACTTCTTTGGTTTATGGTTTATGCTTATAAAGTGGGTCTTAATGGCAGAATTATTGCACATGCCCATATACTGAACGATTTTTACCTGAAACACAAAAAATATTTCAATTGGAACAAATGTTATAGGTCATTTGTAGTTGTCTTTATATTTTGTAGTTTATTTATTATTTTTTGTCCTGTGGCTTTTGTTTCATTGTACAGTTTTTCCCGTTATTAATAGGTGTGTGTGTGTGTCTGTGTTTGTGTGTGACTGTTTTTTAAGTGTGTGTGTGTAAATTTTTTGCTATTGTTTGTTGTGTGTTTGCATTAGTATGTGTTTGGGTGTGTGTTTGCTAGACATTTTCAGTGTTCTTGTTTCGCTTCAACATCTTCCCTTTCGGGCACATTAGTTTGCAAAGCCAAAAAAATAAGTAATTTAAAGCCCTCCATAACACAGTGTAGGCAAACAAAACTAGAACCCCCACACACACACATTTATATAGGTTTTCTAATTAGNCAATGCTTTGTGGCTAGCGAGAAGGGACAATTCGCATAGGAAAAGCATGTCTATTTAAATGGGCGAGTTTTGGGCGAGATTTGGACGAGATTTGGGCGAGAATCAAACACGCTGCTAATTAAATACTATAGCCTCTATGTGCTTCAGCCAAATTCTCACCACGGCGGGATTTTCGGGCGAGTTTACGGCGAGATTTTTTTGGGCGAGAATTTACAATCACACCCTTTAGTAAATCTTTGAAAAGAAAACACGCACACAAACACACCCATTTTCGGCGAGAAATCAAACTCGCCCTTTAGTAAATATACCCCTATGAGTTAAACTGTTATTAAAGTTATCCCATCACTGTACCATTGGTGATGGTATGGGCATGAGATGGTATTGGCAGTGTAAGTGATAGTATGGACATGAGAGGGCATGGGTAGTGTGTGTGATGGTATGGGCAGTGCGAGCAATGGTAGGGCCAGTGATAATCATGGTATGAACATGCGTTGATATGGGCAGTGTTAGTGATGGTATGGACATGGGATGGCATGCGTAGTGTGTGTTATGGTATAGGCAGTGATAGTGATAGTATGGGGAGTGAGTGATAATATCGGTAGTGTTAGTGATGGAATAGACATGAGATGGTAGGGGTAGTGTATGTGATGGTATGGGCAGTGTAAGTGATGGTATGAGTAGTGTGAGTGGTGGTATGGGGAGGGTTAGTCATGGTATAAACATGAGATGGTATGGGCAGTGTATGTGATAGTATGGGCATTGTTAATGATGGTATGGACATGAGATGCTTTGGGTAATACCTGTGAGATTTGAGATCCAGTTTTAATTGGGTGTGAGTTTTATATGCTTGTGGGATCTCAATAGAAACAAGTTTGGGTATTCAATGGAGAATGTCTGATTTTTTATTGTTTGGGACTGATCTAATGTTAAAATTATTAATGGAAGATTGTTTGTGACCTTTTCTTTTTATTTCGAATAAATAAAACGCACATTACAAAGAAAGAAATAAAAAATTCACCTGCAATCTACTAAACCTATACAATCATTGATGTTGTTCAGAACAGAAAAATGCATAATATATTTATTCAAATGGGATGTTATTATATATTTACTTATATATGGAATTCAGAATAAAAAATAATCAATGTTCTTTAAAAGCTTGAAATGGCATCAAGTGCACCACTAATGCATGTTTCCTGGAAAATTCTATGGGTTTCATGCAATTAGAAGAGACATTTTTCTCCCTTTTCACTGATTCTTAATGCGGAAAAACTACATTATACGATAAGATGTGAATCATTTCTGGTTTTATAGCTGTTTTTCTATGAGTTTTAAAAACATTACTTGAAAATTAGTATAAGACAAAGTTCTTGAGCTAATGTATATGAATGTGTAAATTAAGAGCTAATTATAAGTCACTTAGAGGTTCTTTGCCAGATGCTTGTGTGTATTTCATACAGAAAACCGAAATCCATGACAAGCAACATTCTTATGATTTAAATAACATGACTAAGTATATCTCACCTTATATTACTGGGATAATGGAACTAATATGTTTTTAAATACTGAATAGACTGCAGAGTTAGCTACATAAAAATGAAATTGTGAGACTGTTTATTGGCTGCAGTGATTTAAATGATATAAAAATGCTCTAGTCCAGTGGTTCAGATCAAGTTGAAATGACCAAACCCATTTTATCCTCATGAACCTATGTTTAATTGTTTTGTTTGTTAAACCTCTACCCTCTTTAGGGTCCAGCGAATGGCCCATTAACTCCTTCATTCTTGCACATGGTTCTCAGACCCATGTTTCAACCCTTTTAATGGCAGACTTTTAATGGCACCATATGCTTACCACTCTGATTAGCTTCCCTGCATTTGTTTTCCCAGCAATCAAACCTGGTCTTCTTTGTTTTGTAACTTAGTGGCTTAGGCTTTCTCTTGTACAATTTGGTCAGTCAGGTCAATAGAGAAGTGTCATGTTGTTAAATTGAAGGTTAATCCCATAACCGTTCTGTTTACTTGCGACCCACAGAACTTGCGACCCACCTCGACACTGTATTCATGACAAGTCTTCACATAAAAAGGATTTCTGCACAAAATTCAGAACTGAGCTTTCAAATGTGTAAGTGCCATGTGCCTGTTCGAGTACTTAAACATTTGTGTAAGTAGTTTGTCATCTGGGAGTCTGAATCTGGTTCGTTGCTTGTTGAGTCATTCTGATGCGCAAGAGTTATTGTTGGAGGCTAACAGTAGGCATCCAAAATATATATTTTAGGTGTTATGTTCTTCCATGAACATGTTTTCTTACCTCCCTCTCTTTTATTTTCCTTAAAGCCTTGAAAAGAACGAGGTCCCACGTGTGAATGCTGGGCCACATTTGCAATTTCTGGACATTCTGTGTGTGACCTGTCCTTGTTGAATTCAGAATACAGTTCTTAGGCATAAGACATTAGTTTTTAGGTCTTTAATGACCATCAAAGTATGAATTTCAAGGCTTGTTCCTGCTGATAGTAATGATTTCCCTTTGCAGTCAGCAGTAGGTCTCACCACTGTTGAATGAATGATTTTGCAATTCTCTTGAGTTGAGTTAATCTTGGTCTGTTATAACAACATTTATGTTGCAAGGTGACCACCTTGCATTAGGGCCCAGAGTACAGACTGATTGCTGGTTCATCCTGAAAAGCCTTGCATTTAAACAAAATATAATATTATGTAATATTTACCTATTACCTATATTTTAAGAAACACTTCTTATGATGGTATTCCACCACATCAAGAGCAAAGACTTTTCTGTTGATGAAATATATGAAACACACTTTAAACCCACTTAAACCCAACCAAATCTTGTAGATTTGCCTATACCCTCCAAAGCAGCATGATTATGGTGTGCAATTAAGAAATCTTTCAATTCACAAAAGCAAAAGAATCTATATTTGATTGACAAAATGTTAATTTTGTGGTAAATATATTTGTCCACATTGGGCCACTTTTATTTTTAAGAATGTTATAACACAAATTAAATTTTGTTTAGAAACATGAAAAGGCATCTGTTTGTTTTTTGAAGTAATAAAGTATGCAAATACACACAAATACAAACAATACTGTTTAAACAGTTTTTGTAAAAAATAAAACACATGGCAATAAAAAATGTTTGAAACATAACAAAAAAAACTAAAGAAGCACACATGTATGAAAGTACAAGACATTAACATTTACAAGTGAAGTGCTTTTCTATTAAAAAGTTTCTTGTCTGTATCCCTGTCCTATTGTGCTTCAGGGAATATGATGACAGAACTGCTGAATGCTTCAAATTCATTTTGCCAAGGTTGGTTTAAGGCAAGATTGTGGAGCAAACAGCAAGCCCACAGAATCTGAGCAACCTTCCTAGATTAATAAAGAAGTTGACCGTAGACTTATCAAGACACCTAAAGTAACATTTTAATATACCAAAGGTGCATTCTCTCACACATCTAGTGGTGCTGGGTGCCTTATTTATTTATTATTTTATTTATTGACAGGTTTTTATATAGTGCCATCAGATTACATAGCGCTTTACAATATATTGTTGGTGTGTGGAAGTATCATTGGGGTCATTAGCCCAAACTTACCCCAAACTTACCCCAAACCCCACCTGGGAAAGGCACCTCTTTTGAAAATTACTATTTGAACACATCTCACAGGATTGAAGCCGTCGTAAACACATCTTGCTCCTTGTAAAATCTAAACCTGTATGTGCATCATTAACAATCTCAACCAAGTGAAAAAAAATTATTTCACAACAGCCCGAAAATGGCCAAATCGACCTCCAAATCTCATCTCCGAGGTGAGATGGTCATTTCGACCGTTAGTAAATTTCCCCCATAAGGGTTGTGGTGACATGACAATAAATTGTCAAGTGATAAAAGGACAGAGAGGACAATGGAAGGCAGACAGGGGTTTACCAAGAGATATTCAGACATGAAACAAGCAGTAGAATGCTGGGAAGGAAAATAGGTGGCACACTAATCTTTCCACTTCTGTTTTGTTTATCTCTCAAAATTCTTCTCTTCAGACATTCTTTTTAGCTTTACAAATGTAGGACCTTCCATTCTCATTTTCTCCCCTTCTTTCTTCCTCTTCATAGTCTATACCTTGGTCTGCCTGTTAGAACTGTATTATACTCTCATGCTTATAATTAAATTGATTTATCCCTTCATATATATTGCATACTGCAGCCCTTTGGTCTTTCCACTGTTCGCACATTACATATGACATTCCCAATCATTCTACTGTCTCCACATTGCAGACAATATTAACATGACATTGTCCATTCAGACCATTGTGCCCATATTATTTATTGCATCAATGTCTCTACTTTCCATATCCCCATCACATTGTTTTGTTTAGCTAGGCCTTTTTGCTTACTCTGATTTTCATAAAGCCATTGCAATTGCTTTTCTTTGCTGTCAAGCTGGCAGATATTTCACTGAAAACCATCCGGAAGTCTAAGTGGGGGTGCTTTGTGTTCACTAACAGGAGTGTTATTTGCATATAAATTATAGTGGGAACTTGGATAGATTTCACTATTGAAGGCTATGAAACGTCAATCTTCTTTTATAAAAAAAAAAACAACATTATTTTCTTTGGAGTTTTGCTGGATTGATAGGATTTCATTTTCTTTCTTACAAAGACCACCTGCACCATTCCCAGGAATAGATGCTTTTCAGACAACACTGAAGATGAAAAAATAATGGATATTGTAGTGGTCAGGGGGAAAGGAATAGCTATTTGTAAATGTTATTTTCTATAAGTTGACTGTTCAGATTGGGAGCCATGTTCATTTGAATGATAAAGGATTTTGTTCCCCAAACAGTTCAATATTTATATCAATTCTGTAGAAAACCTAAATTTCCCAAAAGAAAACTATTGCCCTTTATTCCCTATGAGGATGACAGTATTAATGATTTTGAAAAAGAAATCATATTTCAAAGCTGAAATGTAGAAGTAACTGTTATTAGTTGGTGATAAGAGAATTTTGCCAATTGAGTAGAATTTAGAGCAAATGGAAGGATGAGGAAGTTTTAACACTTGCGAGTTGCTTGTTAAGTGCACATTATAACATTTTTAAATGGCAGGATTACAGTATGATCTGATACATACAAGTACATTTATTAATAGGACAGATATTGATTTTAAACCACAGCCATTTTGGGTGCCAAGCACATTGCTATTTATTGGGTTAAAATCACAGAAATCAGTCACTGCTAAACATTTTTCATGTTTTTTTTAAATACATTCAGTCTGTCAAAAATAAATGGCATATTAAAATGGTGAAAAGTGGTTTTGCAAACCGCTAAAGATGATGGGAATTTAATTAAAAACACACCCACTATGGCTGTGCAGTGTTAAGGAACTCACTATTTCTCAATACTTAACAGGACTGTCTGTACTTGAGTGCACTGCATCACACAGAGCAGGGGCGTAGCGAGGGCGGAGCCAGTGGAGTGCAGGCTCCGGGCGCCAATGATTTCAAGGGGCGCCAAAGCCCCTTCCTTCAGGTAAGCCGAGGGTTCCGAGTACCGAGCCGGACGCAATGATGATGTCATCGTCGCGTCTTTGCATCTCGCGGGGAGGGAGGTCTGGGTTTCACGGTCATCCCCTTCCCATCTCCTTGCTGACATTCGCTGCCCTCCTCTGACCCTCTTCCTGCCTTCCTTTGACCGCCACTGCCTTCCTCTGACCCTCTTCCTGCTGCCCTCATCTACCCCCCATTGCCCTCATCTACCCCTGATTGACCTCATCTACCCCCCATTGCCCATTGGTTCGGTAAAGTTTTAAAAAAAGAGAACAAACTATGGTGGGACATAGTTTCCTTCGAGAAATATCTGGCAGATAAAATTATCCCGAGGGGCTTGAGGATTAATAAAGCATGCTCGTTTGAATCAAGTTCGAAAGAATTTATAGAAGGATGGTACAAAATACTGGACCGTTGTTCATTTTCCCTTATGGAATTGATAATTAAGGAGAAAAATAGGATAACAAAAGATTTGAGGAAAGAAATAGAAGAATTAAAAACTCTAACAGCCCCATATGTAGAATTACCGGAATACAAAAATATGGAAGAAATCATTAAATATAGATTACACAAGCAGGAACAAACAATAACAGAAAGGAAATTTGGTAAATACAGAAGAGATCATATAGATTACAGCACAGGTACCCAATATATTGTATTGGAAAGAAAAATGCCGGACAAAATGAGGAAGGTGGAGTTTGAAATCACAGACAAGATGGAAGAAGAGATGATGCAAGAACTATATGGTCAAACAGAGGGAAGAGATGATGGACGAAGAAGAGAAGATCAGAGAGAAGGAGATGAGAAACAACACAAAGAGGGAGAAAGAAGAAGAAATGAGGAACAAGGTGAATCCCTGAAGGATAAAGAAGAAAAGAATAGATACGAACCCCGGGACCACAGATCGGAAGATCATAAGGGAGAAAAGAACAGATACTTTTATGATAGTAAAAGAGAATATGAAAATAAAGGACACTATAGAAATGAAAGTTATAGGAGAAGAGAATTTGAAGAACACAGACCATATAGAGAGGAGAAGAGGAGAGGAGAGGAGAAGATTTGAGGATGATCGTGATAGAGGGAGGAGAGATCATCAATATGTTGATATAAGGAACACCAGAGACTATTCAGATGGAAGAAAATATGACACGAGAAATATGAAAAACTATCCAGACAGAAGAGACCATCAAGAGTATCGAGAATATAGGAACAGTTGGTACGATAAGAAGGATTATAAATACAGGGACGAATATAGGGGCGGAACACATTACAAGGGAGATAGGAGAGTGGAAGAGAGATACCAGGAAGATCGATACTACGGGGAACATGAAAGAAAAAGGACAAACGAAAGGAGATCATCACAAGATAGAGAGATACATTATGATAAGAACTATGAACAGAGACAACACGAAGACAGAGAACGACAGATGAAAAACACGAATGGAGGGAAAAGGGGGTGGATAGAACAACATAGAGAATACAGAGGGAGGCATCCTTTTTTTGGGAAAGAAGGTCCAAGAGGAACACCCCAATGAAATTTAGAAGGGGGAAAAGGGGAGGGAAAAAGAAGAATAAAAGAAGAAAAATTAGGAAAGAGAAGAATGATTCCAAGAACATAAGGGACCTTGCAAAAGTAAAAATTTTCAATTTAAGCAGATACATACTAACAAAAGATGAAGAAGAAGTCTTAAGTAAGGGTTTAAAGTTTGCCCCTACGGCAAACAAAAATGATTTTAATATCTATATTGATATACAAAAATTTGTCAGACGGTTAACTTTGAAGAAGTTTTTTGGAGAAAAAGAAGAAGCATTAGAATTGAACAAAGGTCGACAATTCAGAAAGAAATCTATCTTCTTCCCACAACACTTAAGAGGATGCTGGATTGAGACCTTTTCTGAATTAGTGAATAAGGATATTAGAAATATGACAAAAAAGAAATATAAGCATAATTTAATCAAGAAAGAGAGAGAAGCCCTACAAAATCTAGAAAGAAACGAATCAATCATTATCAAACCCTCGGATAAAGGGGGGAGCATTATCATTCTCGACAGAGAGAAGTACGAACAAGAATGTCATAGATTACTGGGGGATACAGACACATACAAGAAATTGAAAGGAGACCCTTTACCCGCGATTAAAAAAAGATATGATTGTCTGATTAATGAGGGCTTCTCTAAGAACATCATTACAAAGGACGAGAAAGAATTCCTACATATAGAATTTCCGAAGACACCGGTATTTTACATCTTACCGAAAATTCACAAGTGCCCCATTAATCCCCCGGGTAGACCGATAGTGGCCGGAATAGGATCGATCACTTCCCAACTATCTCAGTGGCTTGATTACCACCTACAACCATGTATGCATAAAATAGAATCCTATCTTAAAGATACAGGAGATGCTATAAGAAAAATTGAAAGAGTGACATGGGATGATGAGTGTTACCTTATAACGGCAGATGTCAGTGCCTTATATACAAGCATAGGACACCAACCAGGAATTCAAGCTTTAGAATGGATGCTGACAAGAACAAATATGGAAGAAGATCTTAAACAATTCATCATTAAAGGTGCAGAATTTATACTAAAAAATAATTATTTCAAATTCTCAGAAGACTTCTACATACAAACCAACGGTACGGCCATGGGGACAAAGATGGCACCAAGTTATGCCAATATCTTCATGGCATGGTGGGAAGAACAATGGGTATTTAAGGAAGAATGGACCCAATGTCTCCAAAGTTATAACAGATATATAGATGACATCCTTTTTGTTTGGAAGGGGGGAAAAGAAGAATTGGACAAGTTTTGTGACCATCTAAATACCAACGAGATGAATATAAAACTCTCTTTCACCATTAGTAAAAATGAGGTCGATTTTTTGGACCTAAAAATAAGGATTTTAGAAAAAAGGATTATTTTGGAGACATATAGGAAACCAACGGATACCAATTCCTTTATTTTAAGGACGAGTAATCATCACCCACGTTGGTTAGAAACCATCCCAAAAAGTCAGTTTATGAGGATGAAGAGAAACTGCACCACAGAAGAGTCTTTCCTGAGACATAGTGATTTAGTGAGAACACAGTTTCTTAACAAAGGTTATAATGCAAATAAAATAGAAGAAGCATTTGAAGAAATTAAAGAAAGGGAAAGAGCAGTGATCGTCAAAGAGAAAAAGAAAAAGAAGAAGAAAAAGAATAAAGAGGTCAACTTTATAACCCAATTCAATACAGAATACAAGGAGATAGAAAAGATTTTCAAGAAACATTGGGGATTATTACTCAATGACCCGAAATTAGAAGGCATTATCCAAGAAACTCCCCGCTTTATATACAGGAGAGCACGAAACATAAAAGATAGGGTTGTCAGCAGTGCTTATTTACCACAAAGGAAACAAAGNAAGAAGAATAATGCAGGATTTTATAGATGTGGCACATGCATTATGTGTAGACAGATTAAGAACAAAGATACAAAAGTTACAGAATTTAAATCTGGAGATATGAATATACCTATAAAAGAATTTATTACGTGTAACTCTAATAATTGTCTGTATATAATAGAATGTACATGCTCCCTTAGATATATAGGAAGGACAACAANGAAACTCAGAGAATGTTGGGGAGAACATCTCCGGAACATAAAAAAGGGAGATAAGACCCACCCCCTCTCGGATCATTTCAGAGAAACACATGCATGTGATATTAATGCGATCAAAAATATGATAGGTATCAAAAAAATAGAGAAATCCTGGAAACATGGAGACACCAAATCTGATTTAGCAAGAAAAGAGATGGAATATATATATAAATGCCAGACTCTACACCCATTGGGTCTCAATTCCATGTTCGAGCTCAAGTGGTTTTTATAATAATTTTATTATTCACTGTCACTAAGGTACAAGCACCTAGATCATCCTAATTTTGGTTTATACAATAGTCCCTCACTAGTATAACAGATGGAGTAATATTCACATATTAAGACACCACTACGGTCAACACAGTTATACACTATTATATAGAATATTCACCTTTGACTATAATGCATTTCCTTTAGCACTTTAGGGTACTTAGTCTCACTGACCCTATAGACACACGATTATAGTATTCACGTTTATAGTATTTAGTACCTATTTATTCACCCAGTTTCACTGACCCTATAGACACACGATTATAGTATTCACGTTCATAGCATTCACATTAATGTGATATATTTAGACCCATTTATTCACCTAGTCTTACACACGATTATAGTATTCACGCTTATAGTATTCACATTAATGTTATATATTTAGACTTATTCACCTGGTTTTATACTATCACCGTTAGAGCCCTTTTTGTGTTCACGGAGCCGATAACTAGTTTTAGTATGATTTTATAACATAATGATGTAGATCACCGCGCGATCCACGGAAATTATATAGCTGGATTTTATGAATGGAGACCACCACGTGACTCACAGGAACTATATATACGGAAGCTATACCAGAAACAGACCACCTTGAGAAAGACTAAGCAATTAGTAGAAACGCGTTGGTGGTACACGGTGCAGGATAGTGGACAGTTAGAGATAGTAGTGTTGCAGCTTTCGGTTTTTCCTCTACGTGCGGGGCCCGTGGCACTTGGGGTTTAAATTGTCTTCCATCTAAAGGCTGTTACACTCTGTCCTTTTCTGTATATTCCTTGCCCGATATTGTTATTTTTTAAGAAGATGTTTTTAAAAGAAAGTTTTAAGAAGTAACTAATAAATAAGAATTGTTGATCACGCTTTATACCTGCATTGACATTAAAGGAGCAGTAGAGCCAATACGGCTCACCTATGTTTAGGCAGAGCTAAGATCACTGGAGACGCCGTGATTCAAATAGCCGTTAGAGGATAATTGAAACACTGCGAGTGGGAATTAGCCCATACAGATCACTGGACATCACAAGAGAACGCTAATAGGAGACACACAGGAATACCAAAGGACCACAAACTTGGACGATTGGGACATTAGAAGAAAGAAGCAGCATACACTGCTCACCGGAGTCCACAGTGTGAGTAGATGCTGCACATTATAGTTGTCTATTGTGATCTTGTATACCTGACCCCTATCTCCCCCTATTGAGAGGATCTCACTGGATATCTCCCACGGGGCATCACTGCCAGGAGAAGAAAAGGACACTAACGATCGGGATATCAGAAGAGAGAAGCAGCGTATACTGCACACCGGATTTCACAGTGATTCCATTGAATACCGCTCATCGCGAGGAGAGAGAGGGGACGCCAATAGGAGATACCTTAGAAACGTAGAAGCATTAGGAGCTGCAAAACTTACATGTGAGTGGATACATACATTGGACTTGTTGTTGTTTGATCTATATTTATACAAACTGTTATTTTGAGGATACGAGGACAACAAGAGGAAAGTAGAGACTTCTGAAAGAACTTCTGAAAA